>CAUYQG010097644.1:0-10840 GCA_963574415.1 Tarsius wallacei
TTTTTCAAGGTTCACTTATGAGTGAGAACATATGGTATTCTGCTCTTTGTTTCTGTAATAGATCACTGAGTATGATTGACACCAAATCCATCCAAGTTGCTGCAAAGTCCATATATTTGTCTTTCTTTATGGCTGCATAATATTCCATTGTGTATACATACCACATCTTCTTTATACAGTCCAACTTCGATGGGCAACATGGTTGGTTCCATGTTTTTGCTATTATGAATAGAGCTACAACAAACATACCTGTGCAGGTATCTTTTTTGTAGAATGATTTGAGTTCCTCTGGGTATATTCCCAATAGGGGAATTGCTGGGTCATGTGGAAGGTCAATTTCTAGTTCTTTCAGAAATTGCCGCATTGTCTTTCAAAGAGGTTGCACTAGCTTGCATTCCCACCAGCAGTGTAGAAGATTCCTTTTTCTCCACATCCTCGCCAGCATCATTTGCTGTTTGTTTTATTAATGATGGCCATTCTTACAAGGGCTAGGTGGTATCTTAATGTGGTTTTGATTTGCATGTCTCTGATGATGAGTGAGGCTGAGCACTTTTTCATGTGTCTGTTGGCTGCTTCTATATCTTCTTCTGAGAAATGTCTATATATGTCTTTTGCCCACTTTTTAAAGGGGGTGGTTTTTTTTTTCCATTTTGGCGAGTTTAAGTTCCTTGTAGTTCCTAGATGTTAGGCCTTTGTCAGATATACAATTGGCAAATATTTTTTCCCATTCTGTGGACTGTCTCCAGGCTCCCTTGATGGTTTCTTTCGCTTTGCAGAAGCTTGTAAGTTTGATGAGGTACAACTTCTCTATCTTACTTCTTAAGGTATTGGCCTTTAGGGTTCTGAATAGGAATTCGTTGCCAGTTCCAATGTCCGTAATGAAGTCTTCTACATTTTCTAAGACTCTTATACTTTGAGGTTTTATGTTTAGGTCTTTGATGCATTTAGAGTTAATTTTTGTGCGTGGTGATAGGTAGGGGTCCTGTTTCAATCTTTTGCATGTGGTCAGTCCATTTCCCAGCACCATTTACTGAATAGGTTCTCCTCTCCCCAGTGGTTGCTGTTGGAGGCTTTGTCAAAGCTGTGTTAGTTGAGGAATTGAGGCTTTGCTTCCAGAATCTCTATCCCGTTCCGTTGGTCTATGTGCCTGCTCTTGTACCAATACCAGGCTGTTTTGATTACTGTAGCCTTATAGTAAAGTTTGAAGTCTGGAAGTGTGATACCTCCTGCTTTGTTCCTTTTGCTAAGGATTGTTTTGGCTATTCATGGTCATTTATGTTTCCATATGAATTTCTGTATTGTCATTTCCAGGTCTGAGAAGAATGATATTGGTAACTTAATGGGTATTGCGTTGAATTAGTTGATTTCATTTGGTAGGATGGACATTTTAACAATGTTGATTCGTCCTATCCATGGGCATGGAATATTTTTCCATTTGTTTTTGTCTTCTTGGATTTCTTTGAGCAGTATTTTGTAGTTCTCATTATAAAGGTCTTTCACTTCTCTGGACAGGAAGATGCTGAGGTATTTCATTTTTTTGGTGGCTATTGTGAATGGGATTGTGCTTTTAATTTGGGTCTCTGTCTGTTGGTTGTTGGTGTAGAGGAATGCTACTGTCTTTTGCATGTTTATTTTGTACCCTGAGACTTTGCCAAAGTCCTTATCATTGCAAGCAGGTTTTTGACAGATTCTCTTGGATTTTCAAGGTATCGGATCATATCATCAACAAAGAGGGATAACTTGATTTCCTCTTTTCCTATTTGGATACACCTGATTTTTTTTCTTCTCTTGTGTAATTGCCTGAGCTGGGACTTCCAACACAATATTGAAGAAGAGGGGTGAGAGTGGCCAGACTTGTCTTGTTCCAGTTTTCGGTGGAAATGTTTCCAACTTCTCTGCATTTAGCAATATGTTAGCTGTGGGTTTAACATAGATGGCCCTTACTATTTTGAGGTATGTTCCTTGTATACCCAGGTATTTGAGGGTTTTTATCAAGAAGGGATTCTGGATTTTATCAAAAGCTTTTTCTCCATCTAATGAGAAAATCATGTGGTTCTTGTTTTTACATCTTTTGATGTATTTAATGACATTTATGGTCTTGCGAATGATGAATCAGTCCTGCATCCAGGGGATGAAGCCTACTTGGTCATGGTGGATGATTTTTGAGATGTATTTTTAGATCCAATTTGGTATAATCTTACTGAGGATTTTTGCATCTATGTTCATAAAGGATATTGGCTTGTAGTTCTCTTTTTTGTTGGATCTTTGCCCAGTTTGGATATCAGTGTGATGTTAGCTTTGTTAAATGGTTTGGGGAGAATTTCATCTTTCTCAATTGCCTGGAATACTTTCAGTAGGATTGGTATCAGCTTCTCCTTGTACATTTTGTAGAATTCTGCTGGAAAGCCATCCGGTCCAGGGTTTTTTTTGTAGGTAGTTTTCATATGACAGAGTCAATTTCCTGGATTGTTATTGGTCTATTTAGTGTCTCAATGTCTTCTTGTTTCAACTTGGGGAGGTTGTGTGATGTCAGAAAGTCCTCCATTTTATGTAAGCTACCAAGTTTGTATCCATATGGTGTACAGAGTAATCTCTGATAATCTTTTGTATTTCTTTGGGGTCAGTTGTGATTTGATCTTTTGTATTTCTGGTTGTGTTTATTTGGGTTTTCTCTCTCTCTTTCTTGTTCATTCTGGCTAGGGGCCCATCAATCTTGTTAATTCTTTCAAAGAACCAGCTTATATTTGTTTTATTGATATTTTCTATGATATTTTTGTCTTCTATGTTCCACATTTGGGCTCTTATTTTGGTGATCTGGATTCTTCTGCTAAAGTTGTGATTTTGGTGGTCTTCTCTTTCCAGCTCCCTTAGGTGATTTGTTAGGCTCTCAACTTCTGGTCTTTCGGTTTCTTGATGTGTGCTCGTAGAGATATAAATTCCCCTCTGAGACCTGTTTTCAGGGCATCCCAGATGTTTTGGTAAGTTGTTTCTTCATTTTCATTTGTTTCCAGGAACCTTTCAATTTCTGCTTTGATTTCAGTGTTGACCCAGTCGTTGTTCAGCATCATGCTATTTAGTGTCCATGTGTTTGTGGGCTTTGGGGAAATATTGGTGGTGTTGACATTTATTTTTATTCCACTGTGGTCTTAGAATGTGCATGGCAAGATTTCAAACAAATGGAATTCATTTATGCTTGAATTATGGCAAAGGATGTGATCAATCTTGGAGTATGTTCCATGTGATGATGAGTAGAATGTATATTTTGTGGTTGCTGTGTGGAATAATCTGTAGGTATCTATTAAGTCCATTTGGTCAAGTGTCAAGTTTAGGTTCTGGGTCTCCTTGCTGATTTTTTGCCTCGATTATCTATCTAGTGGTGTATCAAAGTGCCCTGCTATAATAGTGTTACAGTCAATATCTTTTTTTAGTTTACTTAAGAGTTGTTTTATAAATGCTGGTGCTCCTGTGATTGGTGCTTATATGTTTAGGATCGATATTTCTTGCTGATGATTGAACCTTTTATCATTATGTAGTGTCCTTTTGCATAATTTTAAATTTTTGATAGCTTAGCAGTTGTTTTGTCTGATATTAAGATTGCAACTCCTGACTTCTTTTATGATCCATTTGCCTGGAAACTCATTTTTCAAATTGCAATTTTGAGTCTGTGTGTGTCCCTTGAAGTGAGATGAGTCTCCTGGATGCAGCAAATAATTGGATCATGGTTTCTTATCCAGTCTGCCATTCTGTGTCTTTTCAGTGGTGTATTTAGTCCATTCACCTTTCAGGCTGATTTTTGAAATATGATTGTTTATCCCTGTCATGAAGTTCTTATAAAGTTTTTCCTTTGTTTGCTTATTTTCCTTTGGCTTTAGAGTTAATGTATGTGTGTGTTTTCTCATTTCTTGTTACACTGTATTCTCTGTTGATTCTGGGATCTGCTGTTCTCTTGGGGAGTGCGAGGTCAGTCTTTTTCTTCTTTCTCCTGTGATTAATACCTTTGCATGTGTCTCCTGTAGAGCTGGTCTGGAAGCTGCATAACCTCTTAGTGATTGGATGTCTTGAAAGGATTTTAATTCTCCATCACTGATGAAGCTGAGCTTGACTGGATAAGTAGTTCTTGGTTTAAATTGTTTATCTTTGAGGACTTTGAATATAGAGCTCCAGTCCTTTCTTGCTTGTAGTGCTTCTGCTGATAGTTCTGCTGCTATTTTGACTGGTTTTCCTTGGTAGGTAGTCTGACCTTTCTCTCTTGCTGCCTTTTATGATTTTCAGCATGTGAAAATTAGTATGTGAATTAGTATGTGTCTAGGGATTGGTCTTCTCTTTGGATGTCTTTTGGGGGTTCTCTGTATCTCTTGTGTTTGCCTGGTCACATCTCTGGGGAGATGGAGAATGTTTTCTTGGATTACTTCCTGGAATACTTGCTCCAAGTTGCTCTCCATTTTCCTTTCTTCTTCTGAATAACAGTCAGGCATAGGTTCAGCCTCTTGACATAATCACACATCTCTTGTAGGCTTTGTTCTTTCTTTCTATATTTTTTACAGATTGGTTAATTCCATGTTCTGGTCTTCAAGTTCTGAGATTCTTTCTTCAGCTAGATTAATTCTACTTTCCTTGCTTGTCATCTTGTTATTTATTTCCTGGATGAAATTTTGTATTGACAAAATTTCTGTTACAAGTTCTTTCTGTGCTGCATCTTGTCTTTCTTGAGTCCTATTCACTCTTTCCATCCATTCCCTAATCCCTGACATATTCTGGGGACAGTCATTGGATACCCCCATTGTTTTGGCACCAAGGTCTGATTTTTCATGAGTTTTGTCTTTGGTACAATTGAAATTGCCTGAGGTCTTTCTTTGGCTTTTCCTCATTTGTGACAGATCTCTTGTTTTTCTCTTTAGTTCTGTTTTTCAGTGTCAGTGGGAGAGGCTTTCCCTTCTGATGTTTGCTCAGTCCTCTATTCTGCCTTGATCCAGGCTCTGGATTTGTTCTATTATGAAATAGGATGGTGGATGGGAACCTTTGCTGTCTCTTGTAGTTTTCAAAATTCAAATAAAGTGGAAGATGGGGAGCACTGATCTCTTTGGAATTCTTCCTCCTCCTTTTTCTGGCCACACCCTTTGTCTCACAGCTGGCTCAGGGTAGGGGGTGGGGCGGTTGGAACTCAGCACTCATCAGGTCCCTCTGAAGTTTGTCCTCTCAGAATGTTCCTTTTGGGCCATGATCAAGCCCTGAGTAGTTAATCCACCAGTCACAGAGATCAGATCTGTTGATCCATGATGAGCCATTCAGAGCACTTTCCTACCCCACCTTTATATGGTGGTGAGGTGCCTCTCGTGTCCTCTTCTGTGGGAACCTGCCTCTGGACTCCATCTGCAGCCCCTTTCAGCGACCTTCAAGGTGCTGAATTGACTAGGCAAAGCCCAGAGCAGTCTCTCTCCTGCTTCAGTGGTGAGGAAATGCCTGTGGCAATAGTGTCTCCCTGCTGCTTTTCCAAAGGAAAACTTCTGTCCATTTTGAAAAAATAATGGTGCTCCCCTTCTGTGACCCAGAAAGAGCCAGGGATGAAGTAGAAAAGCTGCAGTGCCTGCTGATGCATAAGGAGCCTGGCCACCTGCTCACAAGCCCCACTTAGACATTCTCTCCCAGTGTTTTCTTGCCAGGGAGGATTTGTTGATTTTTTTAAAAAAGAAAGAAATGAAAGAGAAAATGGCACTTGGCTTCTGCGCCCCAGGAATCGCTAGAGTCCATTCCCAGATGCTGTGGCACCAGCCGCTGCACCAGGAGAGCCCTGGCCACTAGCTCCGTAGCCCTCACTCAGTCAGCCACTCACACGCCCATTTGCTCACCAGCACATACACAAAATTTTCCATACACTCACTCACTCACACGGGCACTCACATAGTCCAACTGGATTAGCCACCATCTTCCCCTGTCTCTCTGATAGATTTAACCTTGTATCATTATGTAGTGAACTTCTATATCTTTTTTAAATTTTTGATATCTTAAAGGATATTTTGTATGATATTAAAAGTGCAACTCCTGCTTTCTCTTGTGTTCCGTTCACTTCATATATTGTTTTCCATTCTCCTACTTTGAGTCTGTGACTGCCCATTCTGGTGAGTTAAGTCTCCTGAAGATAGCATATTGTTGCATCATTTCTTTTGTCCAGTTTGCCATTTTATGTCTTTTCTGTGGTGCATTCAATCCATTCACATTCAGAGTAGTTATTGAGATGGGAGAGTTTATCCCCATGAGGTTTTTATAGGATTTGCTGTTGTTGTTGTTTGTTGGTTTCCTTTTGATAATTGGGTCAATTTATTTGTGTGTTTTTAATCTTTTTCCTGTATTCTTGGGAAGAGTGTGGCCACTCTTTTTTTTTACTTTCTTTTGTTTAATACTTTCTTAAGCATTTCCTATAGAGCTGGTCTGGAGGCAGTGTAAACTCTTAGGGATTCAATGACTGGGAAAGTTTTTAATTTCCATCAGTGATGAAGCTTGGCTTGGCAGGGTAGGAAATTCTTGGTTGAAAGTGTTTATCTTTGAGAACTTTGAAGATTGGACTCCAGTCTCTTCTAGCTTGTAGTGTTTCTGTGGATTCGTCTGCTGCTATTCTAATTGGTCTTCCCCAGTAAGTAGTCTGACCTTTCTCTCTTACTGCCCTTAGGAATTTTTCTTTTATACTTACTTTGTGTAAACAGATTACTAGGTGTCTAAGAGTTGATCTTCTCATTTGATGTCTTGCAGGGGTTCCCTGAACCTCTTGTGTTTGAATGGTCACATCTCTGATGAGATGAGGGAAGTTTTCTTAGATAATTTCAGAGAATGTTTGTTCCAGGGTGGTCTCTGTCTCTCTATCTGCTTCAGGAATGCCAACTAATCTTAATTTTGGCCTCTTGATATAATTGCAAATCACTTGGAGGTTTTGATCCATCTTTTAAAGCTTCTTTTCTATGTTTTTAACAGTTTGGGTTAGTTCCATATTTTGGTCCTCAAGCTCTGAGATTCTTCCTTCTCCTTGGTTAATTCACTTTGTATGCTTGTCAGTTTGTTATTTATTTCATTCACTGTATTCTGTATTGCCATCATCTCAATTATCAACTGCTTCATTCTTTCCTCTTGTCTCTCCTCATTTCTATTCACCCACTCTATTAATATCTTGTTCTCTGGATTTGTGATTTGGGACCAGTCATTCTGGGGGCTCTTTACTGTGTGAGTTCTGAAGTTTGCATTCATAGGTCTTTGCTCACTTTTTAATGGCGTTCTTTATTTTATTCCTTTCAATTATTTTGAGTTTCTTGTAGATCTTGGATGTTGCACCTCTGTCAGATGCATATCTTGCAAATATTTTTTTCCCCATTCCAAGGATTGTCTCTTTACTCTCTTGATGCTTATTTTGCTGTGCAAAAACTTTTCAGTTTGATAAGGTCCCACTTGTCTCTCTTAGCTTTTTTTGCAAATGCTTTTGAAGACTTGGTCATGAATTAATTGCCTATGCAAATGTCCCTGTGTTTTCTTCTAATATTCCTATGGTTTGAGGTTTTACATTTAAATCTTTGATCAATTTTAATTTGATTTTTGTATCTGTTGATAGGTAGGGTCCAATTTCATACTTCTGCATGCATTTAGCCAGTTTTCCCAGCACCATTTGCTAAATATGATTTCCTTTTTCCGATGTTTGTTATTGATGACTTTGTTGAAGATGAATTGTTGACTTTGTAAAAGATGAAATGACAAAGAAGAAACCGTGTTTTTTTCAGGTTATCTGTTCTGTTCCAATTATTTATGTTTCTATTCTTGTACCAATATCATGTCCTCTTGGTTACTGTTGCATTGTAATATAGTTTAAAGTCTGTAAGTGTGATACCTCCAGCTTTATTCCTTTTGCTAAAGATTTCTTTGGATATTCATGCTTTCTTTTCCTTCTGTATGAATTTTTGTATTATCACTTCTATGTTTGCAAAAATGAGGCTGGAAATTTGATAGGTAATTCAATGAACCAGTAGCTTGCCTTGGGTAGGATGAATATCTTGACAGTGTTGATTTTTTTTTATTCCATGAGTATAGAATGTTTTTCCACTTGTTTGTATCATCATTGGTTTTCTTGAGCAGTGTGTTGTAGTTCTCAGTTATAAGAAATATCCCTGACAAAAAAATCCCTGACCCAGGTTGTTTCTCAGCTGTTTCTCCTCTATTCTAGGAGAAGCTGATACCAGTCTTACTGTAGACATTCTAGGCAATCAAGAAGGATGGAATTTTCCCTAGTTCACTTTATACAGTGAATGTCATCCTGACACCTCAAACTGGCAAAGACCCAACAAGGAAAAAAAATTACAGGCCATTTCCCTGGTGAACATAGACACAAAAATTCTCAACAAGATTCTAACAAATTATATTCAACAACACATTATAAAGAGCAACCACCATGATCAGGTGGGATTCATTTCTGGGATGCAGGGCTGGTTCAACATTCACAAGGCGATAAATGTAATTGAGCACATTAACAGGTGTAAAACCAAGAGCCACATGATTTTCTCATTAGACTCAGAAAAACAATTTGATAAAATCCAGCATCTCTTTTTGGTTAAAAACCCTTAATAATTTAGGCACTGAAGGAGCATTCTTCAAAATAAAAAGAGCCATCTATGTCAAATCTATAGCCAACATTATGCTGAATGGGCATCTGGAGCATTCCCCTAAGAACTGGAATAAGACAAGGATGCCCACTCTCACTTCTCCTATTTAACATAATGCTGGATGTCCTGGCTGGGGGAATCATAGAGGAAAAAGAAATCAAGGGTGCCCAAATAGGAAAAGAGGAAGAGGTTATCCCTCTTTGGGGATGATGTGATTCTATACCTAGGAAACCCTAGAGAGTCTCCTCAGACTGATAAACAACTTTGGTGAAGTCTCAGGATACAAAACCAATGCACCAAAGACAGTTGCATTCTATACACCAACAACAAGTAGGCTGAGAACCAAATAAAAAAACACAATCTCATTCACAGCAACCACAAAAAATAAATAAATAAAAGAAAAAAGAAAAATAAGTACTGTGGCATTCACTTAACTTGAGAAGTGAAAAACCTTTCCATTTCTGAAATTATTTCCCATGTGAAAAATTATGGGGTTTTCAGAGATAATGTGTTTATGCTCTTTCAACTCTGACCACAATTTGAGACAGCTTTTCTCAAAGCTTGATTTACACAATAATAGGTCCAGGAGATTCTCCTTGAAAACTGGATTCTGTAATCAAATAAGTTGATAAAAGCTGCATAAGGGTACTATTAAGAGATTCACAATAAATGTTAGCATATTAAAGTTCTAATTGTAGTAAATAAAAGAAAACTTTTCTCCAGACTTTCTAACAATAGAGCCTTTCTTTATTTTGATTTTAAAATTTCATAAAATTTTAGAGTTTATGGAACATACTTCTAGAAACTCTTCTTCTTTTGGAAACATCGAAACCATGGAAAAGGGTGACTGAAAAGGAAGATGCAGAAGAAACTTGTGAGGAAAGACCTGCTAAGAACTATTCCTACATGGAGTAAAGGGTTTTCTGTGATGGGCTTCATGTAGGCTGGTGGTCCAGAAATATAAGCCCGAAACCTGAGGCACCTGAATTAATATCAGTTGACAATTATCTGAGGAAAGAAAATGGATTTATTTGGTTCATCTTTAGAAATAAAGATATTTAGTCTGAATATCATGAGATACAGATAATTTTGTTTCTTCACTATGTGTGTTTGTTTCTTTCTTTTCATTTATTTTATTTTATTTTATTTTTGAATCCACAGGTCTCACTCTGTCACCCAGACTTGAGTGCAGTGGCAGGGTCACTACTCACTGCAACCTCTACTTCCTGGGTTCTGGGGATCCTTCCACCTCAGGTTCCAGAGTATCTGGGGTTATAGGTTGTGTCACCACATCTGGCTGCTTTTTATTTTTATTTTATTTTTTGTAGAGCTGAAATCTCACTATGTTGCCTGGACTTAAAACTTAATTGCTAATAGCCTACTGATTTTGTTTTGCTTTGTTTTGTTTTGTTTTTGATACAAGGTCTCATTCTGTCACCCATACTGGTGTGCAGTGGTGTAATAATAGCAATATTTTAAAAAATTTTCTGTGGAGTCAGGGTCTCACTGTGATGTTGCCCAGGCTGGTTTCAAAATCCTGGCCTCAACTGATCCTCCTGCCTCAACCTCCCAAAATGCTTGAATTATAGGTGCAAACCACTGAGTGTGACCTCATTATGTGTGTTTTCTTTGCTCTCTTTAACTATTGATTATTAGTGAAAAAGTATTTTTTAAAAGAAAATGGAGAAGTTTCATCCTTAAAATGAGCATATGTAGTGGACTGTGCCTCACTTAATTGTCAGTCTGGTTGAGAGAAGAGGTGCAAAACAGATTGTGAGTAATGTCAACTTTAAGAAGTAGAGTAAAAGAGAATTGTAAAATGAGCAAAGTATCTGAACAGCTGTTTCTTCAAAGAAAATACACAAATGGCCAAGGGGCTTATGAAGACATACTCAACATTATTGTCTTCAGAGAAACACAGTAGGATACCACTTCATACCACCTAGGATATCTAGAAGTTAAAAAAAATGTTGGGAAGGATGTAGAGAAATTACATCTCTCAAACATTGCTAGTAGAAATATAAAACAATAAAACCCTTGTGAAAATGTTTTAGTAGTTTCTAAGAAAGTTTTTTTTTTTTTTTGAGTTGGAGTCTCACTCTGTCGCCCAGACTGGAGTGCAGTGGCCGCTCCCGGCCACCGCAGCCTCGACCTGCTGGGCTCCGGCGATCCTTCCGCCTCAGCCTTCCAAGTAGCTGGAACTACAG
>CAUYQG010097645.1:0-37025 GCA_963574415.1 Tarsius wallacei
AAAATGGAAAGATCACAAGTTAACAGCCTAACAAATCACCTAAGGGAGCTGGAAAGACAAGACAACCAAAACCTTAACTTCAGCAGAAGACTACAGATCACCAAAGTAAAAGCCAAAAATATCATAGAATAAATCAACAAAACCAAAATATTGAATCTTCAATCCATGAACATGGTGTGTCCCCCATTCATTTACTCACTTTACCTTTCCTTTGCAATAATTTACTTTCCTTTTGCAATATTTTATAGATTTAAGTGTTCAGGTCTTATGCATCTTTTAAAATATTTGTTCCATTAAAAATAGAGTATTTTTATGCTATTTTAAATTGAGATTTAAAAATTTTCATTGCCAACTGTTTTTTGCTAATATATAAATACTAGTTTTAAGTTGGTCTTATATCTTGCTAAATTTATTCATTAGATTTAATAGTTATTTTGTGGATTCCTTAGGATTTTCTACCTACACAATCATCTCACTTGCTTTACTTTTCTCTTTCCCATTTTCATGCCTTTTATTTTATTTGCTTGTCTTATTGCACTGGCTAGGATGTTCAATACACTGTCAAATAAAAGTGGGAGGAGAAGGCACCCTTGCCTTATTCTTGATCTGTGAGTATGATATCAGCTGCAGATAGTTCATAAGTGCCCTTAATCAAGTTGTATACTCACTTTTTATTATTCCCAGTTTGCTGAGAGTTATTATGGAATAATTTTGTCAAATATTTTTCCACATTTATTGCATGAACCACATGTTCTTTTTTTTCTATACCCTTTTGATATGGTGAATTAAATTGATTGTTTTCAGGAACATGTAAATAATTTAACCTAAACTTAAAAGTGAAGGATAGAATGCATAAGAGAGAGAATATATTAATAGTATCATTTAAAATAGAAAATAAAAACATGTGCCCTAATACTTCTTATTTAATGTACACTTTTAAGAGATCAGCAGAAAAACACCAAAGGCCAGTTAGTTATCTGAGTTAGCATTGGTAGGAATAGGACCTGTTCAAAGGGAAGAAAGTATCTAATATTTCCCTTTTTAAAAAAATGTTCATGTTGTTGGAACATATCCATTTTTGTTTTCACAGTATATTAAGCACTTCACAACTTCGTATGAAATTCCATTTTTAAAAATTTCAAATCATTTGCCTAAAATCACTTTTTTCCTACAGAAAAAAAGCTTGTCTTCAGGTAACTTGTTTGTACTTGGTTATGTAGAAAAACTGAAATTCCCAGCTAAAAAGTTTTAGTAGTGACTCTTTATAATAAAAACAAAAATATTCTTATGATAAAATGTAACTGTAGTATTGGGCTGCTGCTTGATGATTTTTGAATGTCATGAAAGTTTAATTTCATTCTAGAAAAAAATGGGGGGTGATTAGGGGCAGGACTAAGCACCCACCCCCACAAAAACTGAACACAAAATGAAACAATTCATCATGTAAAAAAATAGCCTCCATAAAAATACAGTTTCCTGAAAGGTAAATTATAAAAGTATGCATTTACCCAATCATTTTAAATACCATAATTACACAGGCTGCTCATCAAAAGACTTTTAGGACTCATTAAAATCATAAAACAATTCTAATTAAATCCATATTTAAATTAAGTTTCTATAACTAACCTACATGGTACTTTAAATCAAACAAAAAAAGTTGTATAAAAGATCCAATTAATTGTAAGTTTTTGTAAGAATTAAAGCCTAATTACTCTATGATTAAGTTTCTCCAAAATGTAATCATCAATGGCTCTATTCAGAAGAATTAGCCTTCTGTACCCCAGATGCCAGCAGAGTACTGCAGCCGGTCTTTGACACCAGCAAACCTATTCATCGGAAATCAGCATGACTGTGGAAACTTTACCTCCACCCCCACTGGGGATCCAAGTAGAGAAACCAAACAAAGCCTTGTATTTTATACAGATAAATGTCTCCCTATCTGCAGAGTTCCCTATCTGATTAAATGGATTCGTGTTCATCAGCAAATTAAAAAAAAATCCATCGTCAGAGTAGGTTTTGGAAACAATGGCCATTTCAAAGATTTCCAAGTCAATGGGAAAAGATGTACACAAAAAAGAATGAGATTTGCAGCTTACAGAGAAAGGGAACTAGGCCTTCTAAGGGACAGCGCTAAAGCGTTTCCTTCTAACTCTGTGCAACTCTTCTTTCTTACTTAGCTACTTGAAATGTTTTTCATTTTTATTAGCCCAACTTCCCACGGGAAAGAAAATAAAAAAGCTCTGTGACATCGCTGCCTCTTGTGTGATCTCCAAAACTAATTAACCCTATGGAGTTATTAGGGGCAGCATCATTTTTTTCTATGACATCACACAAGGTGAAGGTCACTTCTATAATATTCTTGGCTTCATTCATGTGGTGCATATCCCACAAAATATAATTTATTGTAATTTCCCCAGTGCCTTGATAGCCAAGTGATTAGTTATTATGGTACATAAAAAGTTCAGACAAATCACATATGATTTATAGCCTCTATTTCTGATAATCTAATTTTCTTTTATGGTAAAAAGAAATTTACTATTTATGTTTTATAGATTGTTATTTTGAGGAAATGACTATTTAAAGTAGCTTTTCGTATGGATACTGGCTGATTGTAAGGCATCTGGAAACTGAAACAACCAAAATGATGGTGTTATAAGGACAGTTCTTTATCTAATTAACAAGAAGTTTTTTTAAATTACCCTCATTTGTGCTAGTGGCAGAATGTTTGTCTGGTGACAGGTTAAGTCAGGCCGACCTACCTGCCATCCACCCTATAAACATCAGCGAAGAAATGGTGGTTGTGGGCAAAAGTTTTTGAGCATAGAATCCAGGTATAGCAAGATTTCTTTCCTCTTGGGTACTCTCCCTGCTCAAAAAGATGCCAGCACTTTGCCATAAAACCTTCCCCAGACCTTTTAGAGGCAGAATCAGCTTCCACTGCTTTTAGAGAAGGAATCTGTAGAGTTTCAATTCCCAGAACAAAATTCCTTTCTCAGTCCCCTCTACCCAATTACTATATGATCTTTGTTTTTATTTTGGTTAAATTATGTGATATGAATGCAAAGTTCAGACGATTATATCGAAATGGTTTCTAACTCTGAAAGAAAACTCCCCCGGACCCAGTTGATTTGAGAAGTTCACTTAAAGATGGGGTCGATAAGCATAATCACCAGAGAAAGGGGTAAGAATGAAAAAGGAAACATAAGCAGCCCAGGCAGGGGAGGAGGAGGTTGGTCCATTTCATCCAGTACCTGACTGTGAATAAGTGAGGACATGAATGAATGAAGCTGTATCTACTATGGGGGTCAGCCTGGGCCCCAGGGAAGCCTCTCTTTTCTCTGTAGCTGGAGTAAAATGAGGACCTCTAGTGATGAGCCTCTGTGACCTCTAGTGATCAGAATGCTGCATTGATAAGCCACACAGCTAATAATAGTGGCTGCTAATTATTAAGTACTTACTAAACACTACATGTGTTGACTCTTTTAATCCTCACACTTATTAATTAGTATTATTTTCCACATTTTGTAGCTGAAGAAACTGAGGCCCCCTAAAAGGTTAAGTAGTTTGTCCAAGGTTACACAGCTAGTAAATGGCAGTCTGGCTCTAGTATCTATTCTCTTAGCCATTATGTATCCTGTTCTTTCAATTCTTTGTACTCTTAAAGATTTAGTCTGCTCCAATTTTTCAAAGGGTATAAAGAAGGTTGTTTGCCCTGTTGGCACAGCTGGTCAATTTCCCTCCTTAGACAAAAGTTTTCCATCCAGGGTTCACATTAGATATCCGGGCTTTTTTTTTTTCACTCAAGTTCTCACTCTGTCACCCAGACTGGAGTGCAGTGGCACCATCGCGGCTCTACCTCCTGGGTTCAGGCGATCCTCCTACCACTTCAGCCTCCTAAGTAGCTGGGACTATATGTGTGTGCCACCAAGCCTGGCTAATTTTTTTATTTTTTGTAGAGGCAAAGTCTCGCTATGTTGCTTAGACTAGACTTGAACTTCTGGTCTCAAGCAATCCTCTCACCTTGGCCTCCCAAAGGGCTGGGGTTATAGGTATAAGCCACCACACCAGGCCCAGGTTTCATCTTTTCTAAGGGAGGAAACAGCAGCTCACAGACCATCTTCCTCTCTCTCTCTCTGCCCTCCCCAGGAATCCTGCTACTCTCTTGCTGAAGGCCATTCTTTACTGGACTCCATATCAGCATCTTAGTTTTTCTTGTCATACACTGACCACCTCTCTTGGTGGGCTTATTTCTGATGGAGCCTCTTCTGCTTTCTACTCTATAACTGAAGACAGCATCCTTTGCAAATGCAATCTCTGATGTGCTTTCTCTCCTCTCTCTCCTAGAGAGTCCCCAGGGTTCAATGATCGCCCAGAGGCCAAGGAACCCCAAATAGTAGCCTCTTCAGAAAGCCTGCCCCCTTCTCCTGCTATGTGAGGTGTATTCTTACTCAGTCATCTTGTTACTTCCAGTTCTAGAAATCCAAAATGGAGTGAACTGTTTGTCTCCAAGTCAGTTCCTGCGATCCTCCTGTCTCTGTCCGAGGCACTGTCAGGCTGAAGAGGGACAGCCTGGGGCTGATAGGCCTCACCTCCTCCCGCCTTGCTGTTACCATCCATCCTCACTGTTTCTGTTCTTTCACCCATCAAGACTACATCCTCTAGGCTAGGCGCCATGGCTCACATCTGAAATCCCAATGTTTGGGAGGCTGAGGCAGAAGGACTTCTTGAGGTCAGAAATTTGAGACCTGCTGGGGGAAGCCAAGAGAGACTGTCTCTACAAAAACAAACAAAAATATTATATCTTCTCACTCTCCTCATCTAAATCCTTCTCCTATTTCTAGACCCATATTAAATTTCCACAGATCTTCTCTGCATCTCAACTCCCTCATAGTATTTTAAGCATTTCTGACTTGTACTTTTTTTTTTTTGCCATGTATTCACCTGGTCCGAAGTAAACCTTAGCTACATGTATTCTGTCTGTATGTCAGGCACTGGGGTACTGACAATACATCATTTCACCAAATCCTCACAATAACTCTGTGGGGTTTCATGATATTCTCCAGATTAGAGAGAGAAATGCCGAGATTAAGAGAGAAGAACCAGTTTACTCAAGGGTATGAAGTAAAATTCTAACCCACTTCTGTTTGACTATGAATCAATATTCTCTTCCCTCTGCCGACTGAATCCAGTTCCTTTAAGCAAATTTTCCAAATTCCTGAGTTGGATTTCTTTTCCCTGTGAAGGAGTTTGGGTTATAATCTGAACCATACATATACCTATCACTTAAAATTCCATTCCAAATGGTTAAGGGATAAATCAATGAATACATGCAGCATCAATGATTTCTATAAAACAGTCCAATGAATTCTAATGTAAATTTTGAACTGATGATTTCATATGATCAATATAGAACCCAAAAGTTATTACCACAAATTTTAAGAAATTAATTTTATATAATTTGAAATATTTGAGAATCACCAATAAAGGCACACATGTGCTATAGTCACATGTAATATAAAGTTGTCTAAAATTAATATTCAGAAGTCTAATTATTATTTATAGAACCATAGACACATTTTGTTATCAGTTATAATCACAACTCATAGCTCTCTTCGTCAATCTTTTTCTTCTTTAACAGGATGCAGCTGTATGACTACTAAGACCTGGTGGTCTTACTCAGGGACAACAGGGACAGATGCTGTTGGAAATCTGCCCATGGCCCTTCACAGCTCCTGCCCATTTCTGTGGCCTGTGGCCTGACCACCAGTAGCCAGCACCTGCATCTCTGTGGGAAGGTTCTTTCAGGCTGCTGGAATCTGTTCGGCTAGTGTGCATGGGATTTAATGTCCCCCTAGGGAGCCATTCACTAAAGATGAAGTTTGTGGGGATATAAATACCCCAGGTCCCTTACTCGTGGCCAGGTTCATTCTGGGGTGTGTTTTCTACTGTTTCCTGGGCTCTCCCTTGAGGGTTGAAGCTTCATTTGCCCATTGAGTAGCTGGCTTAAATTTGCACACCTTACTGGCCGCTTTTTTCCCCTGTATCAGCTCTACTCCCTGCTAATGTACCTGAACTTTCTATATAACCACAGGCATTTAATCCTCCTCTTGAAGTCGGCTTCTGGGGGAATCCAACTAAGTCAATATCCATAATAGCACGATATCAAGATATTAAAAACATGACAGTCTTCTTTTGCTTACAGTTATCTTTCTAGTGATTTCTGATCCATTTCCCTTCACTTTTGCTTTATTTTCTGCTGTGGACACTTCTTTTTTAAAAATTTAATTTAATGTAATTTAATTTTTTTTTTTTGCGTTGGAGTCTCACTCTGTTGCCCAGGCTAGAGTGCAGTGGCACGCTCACGGCCACCCCAGCGTTGACCTGCTGGGCTCAGGCAATCCTTCGACCTCAGCCTTTCAAGTAGCTGGAACTATAGGCATATACTGCCATGCCTGGTTAATTTTTTGATCTAACGTAGAGATGAGGTCTTGCCAAGTTGTCCAGACTGTTCTTGCACTCATGGGCTCAGACAAACCCCTCACCTCAGCCTTCCAAAGTGCTGGGATTACAGGATTGAGCCACCACGCCCAGCCAATTTTATTTTTTATTATAGAGATGTGGGGTACAAGTGAGAATTAACTCCATAAGTAGGCTGCATACAGGTGAAGTTTGGGCTTCTAACTGGCCCTCACTCCCCCTGGTGGTAGACTGCTGATGACATTTCTGATCTCACATTTCTGATCTCACTGCTTATGGGACTAGGCAATAGGAGATATTTGAGAAAGGGGCCAGGTGACAGAGGGTGGCAAGGCCACAGTCCAAAAAACAGAGCCAGCACTTGAACTCATGACCACTACCTGCAAACTAGAGGAAGTTACACGTCTAATTCTACCCCTTAACCTTCTGTTTATTAAAACAAAGCAAACCAAACCAAACTAACCTGACGCACACACACACAAAGCTCCTACACCCATTCGACTATTATCTCCTCCTATTCCTTGTCTTTCCGCTCCCTTTTATAAAAATTAATCTCCTTGATTTCTTCTCACCTACTATTTTCCCCACTCAGAGAGCACAGGTCTGTTGCTCCTCAAAGCTGTGATTCTTCTAGAAATATAGAATTTAAACATATGTAAATTATATAAATATAGAAATATATAAACATATAAAAACCTTAACTGATTACTTTTGGGGAGATTTTTAGAGAAATTCCTTTTAATGAAACTACAGCAGCATCTGCATAAAAATATTTTGCAGGAGCATATGTAAAACATAAAAAGTGGAAGCTGTTTTGGTTGAAGTGGGGAGATCTGGTGCTTTAGGTTCTGAGGGTGACCACAGAATCCTCAGCTGGTACAAGGACAGGAAGCAGTGACTATCTGGGAAGATGTCTTTCTTTCATAAAATGCA
Organism: Tarsius wallacei; assembly: GCA_963574415.1. NCBI lineage: Eukaryota > Metazoa > Chordata > Mammalia > Primates > Tarsiidae > Tarsius > Tarsius wallacei. The sequence goes on from CAUYQG010097645.1 coordinate 7,411, forward strand.
GGAGGGCCTTAGTTCCCACAGCCTTGTTCTTAGCCTTGCCAGGAGTGGTGTTTCAAAAAAAAAAAAAGAAAAAAATTCGGTGTTAAAGCACAGTAAGGAAGACTTTATTCAGGACTGTCACAATAGGTATGAGGACACTACGATGGGGTCTTGCAGTGAGGGTCAGACGGGCTCAACTCCAAATATAGCATAGGCAAGTGGGAATTTATAGCCAAGGAGCAGAGTAGGAGTCAGTGGATAGAAAATCACTGAGAGGCTAGGTACAGTGGCTTATGCCTGTGATCCCAGTACTCTAGCAAGCCAAGGCTGGAGGATTGCTTGAGCCTAGGACTTCAAGACCAGCCTAAGCAACAACGTGAGACCATGTCTCTATTAAAAAAGAAAGAAAGAAAAAGAAATAAAATTACTAAGAGGAAACATCAGGGGTAAGGAGATTCTAGCTAAATCAGCATAATAGGATTCTTGCTGAAGATAGACTAGGGTGGTCAGACATCAGCTGGGGAATGGTGGAGGGTGGGGGGTATCTAGGTTGATGAGATATTGAAGATGGTGGCTTTTGGCTAAACTGACTTAGCAGGGTTCTTTCCCCAAAACTGGATTTTACAAGGAAGTGCACAGATGGGCCTGGGAGGAGGTTCGGAGGCCTGATTAAAGTTTGGCCAAGCAAAGAATCTTCTGTCAGTGGGCTAGCATTTCCATGACTGTATAACACTTAAAAGCCACTGTTTCTTACGTCTTTTGCAACTGCAATATAAATATAAAGATTCTAGAAATGAGGAAGGATGAAGCGGGGGGAGAAGAGAGAAATCACAAGGGCAGTGAGAGGAAGGAAGGATTAGATGTCCAAGGCTGCTGTGCTGTAGTTGAGGGACATGAAAACAGGCAGAGGGAGGTGCATCTGCATCTGTGTGGACTGTTGACATGTGCTGGGCTTGAGAAATCCACATTACTGTGTTTAAGAGATAAATCATCCAGCAGTGTAGCTTAGGTGGTGACCTCTGCCAATGTCAAGGACCTTTCTAGAGGCAGGAGGAATAGGCTGTTAAGATCTGCAATGCTTTCTGCTTCTGACAGTCTTCTGCACCAGGTAACACACCAAAGCAGATGCCAGGGACTGAGGAGAGAAGTATGACTTCCCGAATAGACTTGTAAATGTGGCTGGAACTGGTGCCATTTTCTGTATCCTCACTGTACTCAGTGACCCTGGCCAATCTGGAAAGAGCCTTAGGACTATCAATCAAGTTAGAATTTCACCGGAAGCTCTGTTGCAGATGGCACTGCAGGTTTTATTCATGAGCATAGTAAAATCAACCAATGGGGCACATGTTCCCACCGACTAACTTGACCAGTTACAAACAGCCCTGGGTGTGGTAACTCCTGACCAACAGGGTCTGTTGCTATGAATTGTTTTGTCTTGGAGCCTTTTGCTCTGTGATGGTGGTCAGAACACCATGGGTGGCATTTTACTGTCATTCCTAAGATACTGGTACCACTGTTTGGTTTTCTTAGAACTGTACCCATATCTGTCCTCAGGTGAACAAAGGTCCTAGTTTTAATGATGACATCCATGTGTACACACGGAGAGACATGTAAAGGGTTCATTATGCTTAATGGAACTACCAAAACAGAGAGAAATAAAGCATTGCCTGCTGTTTCCATGATCAGTGTTTGCAATAGAGTGCATAACTGCTTCAGTTTACGGAAATAGCTGGACCTTCCTGAACTCTCCCAGTGATTAATTAGAAAGCCTGTCTTACAGATTTTTCTCTCAGGTGTAGTAACCTTGTAGCCCTTACCATTAAGAACTAATAAATAAATGCTTGGTTAAGCATGAACAGGGTGATAGGCAGTGGAAGAATGATGATCGTGGTTTTTATGCAATATGCTCACTCTGTCATTTTACCTTGGAGGACAAAATAATGCACAAAACTAAAAGTTGCAAAAGCAACTGTAGCGAGCAATGTGTTATTCGCCATTTAAAGAAAGTTAATAGTACTCGCTGTGAATGATCATCTTTGTGATTATATAGTGATTAATTTCAAGAAATAAAAGTTCATGATTTCAGGAAAGCATTTCCAATCTACAATGAAACTAAAGACATATACTGAGTGAAAACCATCTAGTGGGTGTTTATATTTACTCGAAAAAGTAGATTAGATGGCAAAGCAAGTATTCACAATCAAATGGAAGACTGCCCATTTAACAGATACTCAAATATCTGATTTGCACAGATATTGTAAATTACCCATCGTATTAAATACATCTCCACATCTCCTTCCCATATTTTTATGCTAATAAACCTGAGTAACTGCTGATTCCTTCCATCATACTTTCTTTTTAGATAAACTTTGAGAAATAATATGTCAAGCTGGGAGCTTTGACAATCTTGAAATGATATCATAATCTTCCAAATTTCAGCTTCTATCATGAAAATGATAATAAAAAGTAAAGCAAACCCCATTACAACTATGCAAACAGAAAACTACAAGCACAACAGTATATTTAGGAAAAAAGATCAATCAAACTGGATGATTACAAACAAACATTTGGATAAATAACTAAATCTGTGAACAACTGATTCAGCTTAAAAGGATCTTTACAGCGGTAACAAATTATTTTACAAAATCTAGGCCGCAGTATATGAGTCAAATCATGTTTTTGTCATTGGGGCAATGTGGGTTATGCAAAGATGACAAATTTATGCTTCTGTGATAATTGCCAAGGGGATTTCCTTTAAACCAAAATAGTGACTTGAGACAAATACCAAAACATATTCTTAAGGCATAATAGTTTGGATTGATGTTTTTCTCTTTCAGAACTCACGTACACATTAAAGTAGTTTCCAAAAACATTGCTTTATACCTTGAATAATTTCCAAATATAAAATTACCAGTTACTTGGAAGATAGCCATGGATTATGTGTGAATAAGGAATAAGAGCTACCTAAAAATATCACAGTTTGATTCTTTGCAAATCCTTTTTCTGTTACACTCAGTTAGCATCGCATCCAAACAAATACAAAAAACTAAAGACCATCAAGTTAAATTGTAAGCTCTTTATGGAAAAATCGCTTTCTTTAGCTTTCTTTGTAATTCCTCCAAGGATTCACATGTGCCACTGGAAGCATCCTACGTTCACTGATTGAATGGTTTTACCTTTTATTTTTCCTTCAGGAGAAATGAATTGGAAGAATATGCAAAAGACAACATCAAAAAGATGCCCTATTTTTCTGGGTATTTAAAACTACTCAATCATAAAACTGCTCATATGCCCTCCTCTGCAGAGGGCGGTTAATCATCACTCAAAATCTCACCATCCAGAAATAACCTCACTATTTGGTGAACATCTTTTTTGGCATCTATGTTCATATAAAGACAAAGAGATGGGAAAACATTTTTTTCTGAGTCAAGGTCTCACTCTGTCACTCAGGCAAGATAAAAGTGGCACAATCATGGCTCACTGAAGTCTCGACCTTCCAGGTTCAGACGATTCTTCCACCTCAGCCTCCCAAGTTGTTGGAATTACAGATGCACACCACCACATCTGGCTAATTTTTAAAAAAATTTTTTGTAGATATGAGGTCTCACTATGTTGCCCAGGCTGGTCTCGAACTCCTGGGCTCAAGCAGGCACCCTGCATCGGTCTCCCAAAGTGTTGGGATTACAGGAGTCACACTGTGCCTGGCTGGCAATATATTTTTTAAATGGGACAATTTCATAGATGGTGCTTTAATAATAAACAAAGGAAAAAAATGAAGTGAGAGAGAAAAATTGGGGGACTTCAGAGAAAATTTCCTTACTATTTACGATTCTTTTAAATGTAATTAAAAAAAAAAAAACCACCATGACAGAACTGCAAGTGGCCAATGTCAGTGCATAAAACAGCATCTCTTGAGGGCTGATGGCAGAAGTTGCTAAAACATCAATGGTGCCTCCCACCACATCCCTTTTTTCCACATTTCAGTAGTTGATACATGTAATTATTTTTATACTCTCAAGATTTATAACATTTAACCATGATTTCCATAATTGTTTAATCTTAGATTTTTTATATGGTGTTTTACTTTGATTCTTCTCTTGCCAATCATAATCATCATGAATGCTATAATCACCCTAAGCTCTCACCTGCTTGAAAATATCGTCTTTCTATTTTGGATCATATTTTCTAGCCCTTGAAATCTTGCCAGGGATCCACTGTTATCTGTAGTAAGTGTTGCTTTGAAAAAGTTTAAGGCACACCTGATTTTCCCGTTGCTTTTTCAGCTAGGACACCTGTATACATTTATCCTTAGAAAGCAGAAATTGTATTAGCATATGTTTTGGTTTTGACTATTTTGTATTAAGTTTTTCTCAGATATAAAGGGAACTTGCAATACACAGATCAAATCTTTCTTCAGGAAAGTTTTCTTATATGTTAGATTGTTTTTGTTCTATTCATTCTGCTATTTTCTTGAAACTAATTTAGTGATTGTTGGTGATCCTTTTTCTCTCTGCCATATCTATCATCTTCTCTATAATAATTTTTATATAGTTCTTTTTGCCTAATTTGTTTTGTGGAATTGATCTTCTTTGTCTTTATTTCACAATTCTAGCCTCTATGACTTTGTTTTCTAGGAGAATATATATTCTAATTTTTATTGCCTTTTTTTTTTTTTTTTGAGTTGAAGTCTCACTCTTTGTTGCTCAGGCTGGAGGGCAGTGGCATGCTCATGGCCACCCAGCATCGACCTGCTGGGCTCTGGCGATCCCTCTGCCTCAGCCTTCCAAGTAGCTGGAACTACAGGCGTGTGCCACCACACCCAGCTAATTTTTTTGATTTATTGTAGAGACAAGGTCTTGCCAAGTTACCCAGGCTGGTCCCGAACCCCTGGGCTCAGGCACTCCTCTCACCTCGGCCTCCCAAAGTGTTGGAATTACATACAGGCTTGAGCCACCATGCCCGGCCTGTTTCTGATTTTTTTTTAAGATTGTTTTCTAGAGGTCATGTTGTCTGTAACTCATCAAAGTCTCTAGAGAGCTATTTTTGAACACCTCCTGTGTTTCTCTGAGCCATAGCTCCACAGATGTATCCTCCTCATCTGCCTTTTGATTACAGTCCCTTTTTCTTTCAGGTTTTATGCACAGGCCAAAGTTGATTTTCTTCTGCTGATGGGGTAGGCAGAATACCTTCTGAAGAACAGATTGGTTTTTGTTTATTTATACTGCTTGGCTTCTTCAAAGAAGCCTTCCTTAGATATGTGTATTCTTATTATTTTCTTCAAGAGTTCTTCTAATTCTTGTATCATGAATATCATGAGGTCATCACTGAGAACCTTTAGTCCAATGCCCAAATATTCCTCACACATCAAAGGTTTCCTGAAACTCATACCACAGTTTCTTTTCATTCTTTCCCTTTCTCAGTGCTTTTCTGCCATGGGCTTTCGGTTTCCCCTTAAAGTCTCATCACTTTACATCAACCATTTATGGACTAACCTTTCTCTCCTTCCATCCTCAAGTGACATGGACGTTTGTGAGAATAGTTTTGGGGCTTCACACTTCTGGAATGGAGGAATTGGCAGAAGATCACATTCTGTAGCAAATACCACATTGCTATTCTTTTTTGGTTGGAGAGGTGCAAAGTCTATTTCAAAATCAGTATCATTTTCAGTTATTTATTTTGAAGTGATTTTATGTTGTTATATCAGGGATTATTGTGTTTCTTTTACTCTCCAATTCAGAAATGGAGCCAGCAATGTTCTTTTCTCCTAATTAGGCTTTAGTTATATTTAGGGGCTCCCCGGATGCCCATGTCCAAGAACTCTAATATAAGTAAAAATGCAATATCATGCTCTCTTCTATTATTACTATCAGCTGAGTTAAAGCAGAACCCACCGAGATGGGTAAACTGCAACAGAAACATTTGTGAAACATGTGGGCACCAGAAAGCATTTTTTATAGCAGTCCTAAAGAATTTCAAGGTATCAAAGAGAGGTAAGTTTACCTATCACCTTCTTTTTGAAGGGATACTTTCCCAAGCAGCTCTGCCCTGGTGCTAGTCTGCCCGAATGATCTTTGGCACAGAGCGCCTGCTCCTCATCAAGGACGTAATTGAAGACTGGGGCAGATAAAGGACTATTCTTGTGATTAGAACAGGTTCGACTTGCATTGGCTTGGATTATTTTATTTTTTCAAGTATAATATTCTCAAGTATCCTGCAAACATTTTTTCCCCAATGTTTCTGTAGTGTCTAAACATACATCAATATCATAGGTAAAAAGGTGTTTTTAAAAGAATTACAACATGGATCGAGGAAACATACTACTTTCAAGAATGATAAAACTGATAGCATTTCTCCATTTATCTTTCTGATCTTTCCTGTCTTTCCAGAGTATGGGGGCCTCAAGGTAAAACACGCCTTGCCTTACAATCGGGCTGAACTTGTTCCTTAGGTTATGTATTTTTTGTTTTTTTGAGTTGGAGTCTCACCCTGTCACCCAGACTGGAGTGCAATGGCTGCTCTTGGCCACTGCAGCCTCGACTTGCTGGGCGCCGGTGATCCTTCCGCCTCAGCCTTCCAAGTAACTGGAACTACAGGCGCGCGCTACCACACCTGGCTAATTTTTTTGATTTATTGTAGAGATGAGGTCTTGTCAAGTTGCCCAGGCGGGTCTCTAACCCGCAGGCTCAGGCAATCCACTCACCTCAGCCTCCCAAAGCGCGGGATTACAGGCTGAGCCACCAAGCCCAGCTAGGTTATGTATTAAAAGCCAAACTATGGCTCCCACACTTTGTGCTAGGTTATGGACTATGATATGCGTCTTAAATTAGACATAGTTAAACAATTGTAGCCATTGACTGTTAGCTAATCATCATACAGAGATATCAAATATTTTAGAGCATATAGTTCCTGTTTTTTTCTTAAAAAAATGAATGTGTGAAATATTTACAAATGGTACGCAGTAGCATACTGTAATATAATGTATTTTTCCAACATAATTAATATACTTTACATATCTGTTTCAGCTGAAGACTTAGAATATTAACAAATATTCTTTCAGGGAAAATATCATTAAACTAATTTAGAAAATATAAAGCAGAATAACATTTCAGACTATAGATAAGTAAAGCAAACAAATAAACAAAATAACAGACCTCGTTTATTTTTGCTGACAGGGAGACCCACTCCAAGATTCTAATGAGAATCCTTCGCATAAAGAGAGAACACTTAACTCCTTCAAGTGTAAAGCTTAGGTTTGAATTAACTAACATCTATTATTCAGCAGTTAAATTCTACAAGCATTCCCTGCACATATAGTGCAAGGCAATGAGTTAGGTGCTATGAGATAGTAACAGACATATAAGACATTGCTGGAAAGAGTGAACCATCTAGTAACTGGGAGATAAATAAAATATACAGGTAACTGCCATGCAAGACAAGGAGACAACACTACAAAAGGTACAAACGAAAGGCTGCACCAGCATATGTAGGCATGGTGGCTCACGCCTATAATCCCAGCACTTTGGGAGGCTAAAGCAGGAAGAATGCTTGAGCCCAGGAATTCGAGACCAGCCTAGGCAACCTAGGGAGACCTCATCTCTACAAAAAAATTAAACAATTAGTGGGGCGTGGTAGCATGTGCCTATAGTCTCAGCTATTCAAGAGGCAGAGGCAAATGGATTGCCTGAGCCCAGGAGGTTGAGGTTATGGTGAGCTGTGTTAGATCCCGACTCATAAAAAGAAAAAAGTTTAGGCTGGCACAGAGGCTGGAGTACTTATACCTAGCTGAGACTTATGTAGAAAGCTTTGCGTAGGAGTGAGCATTTTAGTTGTTCTCAGAGGATGGGAAAGATGGGATGGGGCCGGGGGAGGGGGAAGTATTCTAGATAAAGGGAACAGCATGATTAAAGGCATGGAAATGTGGCTGTGTTTGAGTGTGTGTGAACAAACTGAGCACAGCTTGTCCAAGAGGGGGATGTGTTAGACAGTGGTGGAAAGAAGCAAGTGTTTGAACTTGATAATGGGCCAGGACTTACTCATGTAAGAAAAAGTAGTTTTCAAGTGTTGCTGTAATTCAGAATTACTCTGGGGATCCTATCAACATTCTAGTTCTCAGGTCCATCCCAAAGATTTGTCTGCTGTAGATCTGAGGTAGATCTGAGGTCTGTGCCTCCACATTTTCATTGAGTGCTCTAGATCATTCTGATGTTTGTGGTCCATAGACCACACTTTAAGAAAAACCCCAGTGGGGCTTGGAGAGCAATTCTTCAGAATTTAGACTTTATATTTTTAGGTAATAGAATCTTTGCATGTTTTTGCTCAGGAAAAATTTGGTTAGTTTCAGAAACTCTGGCTATTTGAATTTGTTTATGGCATTAAATGCTTTTCATAATGTGAAAATAGATGACAGGCCCTTCAAAGAAAACCATATTGATAAAATTTAATAACATAAACATACACACACACACATGAACAGTCCATATCTTCAGATTCTAGAAATCTCTATTCTACCAAAAACAGTATTCAGAACATAAGCTATGCCAACCCAAGAAGTCTGCTGAGTTTGAAGTGTTGCTATTCAGAAGCAGCATGAGACATCAAATGCTCTGCATATCAGTAGATCTGGATAGAAAAGAAATTTAAATAAGAGATGAACTATGCTGTGGGGCGGCAGGGAGGACCTATCTGTAATCTGACCTGTCAATGTTAAACTGAGAAGGGGTGTGCTCATGTTTACATAAATCTTCATGCTGCTTTTACTAATTAACATGTGTAAAAATCTTACAAAAATTTTCAGCAGGGGCAGTGTCTCTCTTTACCCCTTTAGAATTCGTTTTTCTTCTAAGTTTTTTTTTTTTCTTTTTAATGGTGGCTATTCCTGCAGGAGAAATCACGTTCTTGATTTTTTTGACAGCATTGCCACATTTTCATCCTTTTGGTGTTTCTTAATTTCAGACTCTGCATTTTGACAGCTCAACCCTGTTGATTAATGCCTCCTAGGAACCCCTATATGCCCTGCCTGTTAGCGATCTAATTTTGTGCTGGAATGCCTGGGCTGGGATGTTGAACCGATTCACCACCCAGGTGGCTACATTTGGACTAAATGAGCTGTGAAGGGTTTCATCTTTGCCCATCACAGTCTTCCTTCGCGGAGCCCCACAGTATGCAGCCACTGCTTCGACATGATTTGTCACAACCCATCAATAGAAAATAAATTATTGCCATTCTCACTTGTCAATGGGCTTGTCTTCACTTCAGCTGGCCTAATGATTGGAAGCTCAAAGGGAACATTTCCTGTCTTTGTGGAGCATGATGATGACCGAGCGCACTGCTCCCCTAAGCATCCTGGCCAGTAAAAACACGTAGGGAAAGCAAATTAATTGGCTGTTTTGCGCCAGTGATTAGAACATTACACTTGAAGTCTGCAGAAACTGATATTAGGCAAGCAAGATTAGGTCGCTCCTGACTTTTATTTGCTTAGTGCAACATGATTAGCAACTGCTTCATTCAAGGTTAGTGCACTCGCTGCCGCAGAAGGAAATCTTCATAACATAATGATGCTGCATACCTTCAAGCTGATAAGCATGTTCCAAGCAAAAATCAAAAATCTCTTTGGGAAGGAGGCAAATGAGGAGATAGAACGGAGAACTCATCAAATGGCTTTCGAGTCATTCTTATGTCTGGCGCTTTTGAAAATCATATTCTTAGGAAACCCACTCTGCAAGCTATATTGGCAGAATGTAGGGGTGGTAATTGTGTCAGTTCAGGAGACAAAGAATAAAAGGACCCAAGAAGCAACAAGAAGTAGAAGGTGACACCTTTCAATGAACTCACTAAAAATGAGCTTGCTTTTAAAGAAACAGAATTCTTCTTTCTTTTCTATTTTTTTTTTTTTTTAGCAAACTACAGAAAGAGCAAGAAGAGAAAAAAGATACAATGGCACCAAGTCAGACCTCATAATTAAATACGGAGATGCAGCAGATCAAAGAGGAAACTATATTAAAAATTAGGTCTAGGGTGTGGAGTTAGTTTTCCTGTTAAGGGCTTTGCCTGGGGTATCATGACAAGAGGTTTTATCTAACAGAATAATAAGCAGAGATGTAGTGCACAAGTGAAAAAAATGCCTGACGCCTTAATTATTTTATACACGATAGTGTTTTAGATATTGGTCGTGTCTCCAAAACTAAGCAAACTTCAAACTGCCCCTTCTTGTTTACCACCTCCCAGGAATAAGAGGGAAAAATTTGGTCGACAAAGATCCAAATCTGAGTTTGGCTTCCATTTTCTCCAGCCTTCTCAGTGGATTATTTTTCCACCTCCTTGTGCTTTCTTTAGCTTAGAGATGCCCCAAGAGAACAACTAAATCTTTAAATGAAGTACAGTTTAGAAACACAATGAGTGTAGTTTCATGTTCATTTCATATGCTCAGGTTTCAGCTCTGCCACAATAGGTGACACCTGTGGTTTAAGAACACAAACCGCCTCTGCTTAGCGCCAATGACTCAAAGACATGGAAGTTTCTCCACATATCATGGGCATTTTGGTTTCCCAAACTCTTTGTAGTTTTCTTCCCGTTTTCTTTCTTTTAACTGGTATGAGCTATTGTCTTCTGGTGTTTGGAAACCTAAAGTGCGTAGGCTTCCAAGTCACCCCGCTGGGCTTTTGGATTAAGCTCTCAAGTCATACTGGCCACTTCCTCCATCCACATGGTTAGTGCTCCTTGTTCCAGGAAGACTTGCCTGCTGACGGCCTGATTTCTTTCCATCCTATGCTGTATTTCCAGCTTCCTCTGTTGAAATACACTAGATTTTATTATTGTTTGAGTTGGAGGTTCTTACTCCATCACCCAGGCTGGAGGGCAGTGTCATAGTCATGACTCACTGCAGCCCTGCTCAGGCTATCCTTTCACCTCAGCCTCCCAAGTAGCTTGGATTATAGGCACATACCACCACCACACCCAGCTAGTTTGTTTGTTTGTTCGTTTGTTTGTTTGTTTTGAGAGACAAGGTCTTGCTATGTTGCACAGGCTGGTCTCGAACCCCTGAGCTCAAACAATCCCTCTGCCTCGGCCTCCCAAAGTGCTGGGATTACAGGTGTGAGACACTGCACCTAGCCACACTGGATCTTTTACTTCTCATTCTATCTGATTCTTGTCTTAGACTATTAAAGTAGGATCCATTTCCTGTATGTTTGTCTGCCATCTTGAGCCTATTTACAACTCATTTTTTTCCTATCTTGCATTCCCTCCCTTTCTTTTTTTAGTTTACAAACACTGCTCCCTGGATATTATCTACACATCTGCTCATACTTGATCCAAGTGAACATTTTTCATCTTCTTTAATTTCTGTATCATCATATTTCCTCACAAAGCACATCCCTCACTATGTTTTGAGATGTAATTACATGTCTTATACATACATACACAAAATTGGTGCCTTTTAGAAATTATGTGCCCATACCTGAATAAACATTGGGTAACCAAGTGAGAGATGATCTGACACTTAAATATATGACGTTTCTCTGCATTAATACCTAGGTGGCATTTGCTAGCCAATGGCTACCCTAATCTTTGTTTTCTATTCAATGATCACATTTTAATACTAAAAACATCTTTGTATGTTTCAACTTATACTTATGATACTTAATATTTATTAGGTAATAAGAATTTGTACAACACACATTTGTCTCCCATGGGTCTGTGACTGAAAGAAGAAAAGTTTAAAACACAAAGCAATTTTGAGTTCCTCAAACTTTTCCTCATCAAATAAGCAAAATAATTGAATTATTCCAAGTAAAAGTAAACACTCTTGTCTCACAAGCTTCTATTTATATATTGTCCACAATTAGAATTATGAAAAGTGTTCAATGTCAAGACTGGGAAATAGTGTCTTACAAAGCAACTGTATCAAGTCTTTACAGTAGACACATCTACATTTAAGAGACAACTCTATCAAGGAATGTGAAGGGTCTGAGATTTTTACCCTGCTTGCAAGCTAACAAGAAAGCCTGCCATGGTTTCACAAATTCTGGCGTGAGGCTCTTAGAAGAGAAGCAGAGACCTTAATTTCCCACAGCACTGTGGCTATGAGAACTTCAGATTCATCATAGGTACCTTTGCTCACCCACTCCTCAGTCCCATGGAGCAATGCAGAGTGGCCCAGGTGGAAGCTACCCTTTGTGTCACAACTAAGGAGGCTCAAATTTGGGAAATCCAATCTTATTAGGGGGTCGCTAGCAAACCAGGCCAACCTTTGCCCAGGAAAGAGCCACTATCTTTATACTCCAGAAGAGAAACAAATCTGCTTTCCACCCTGAGGGAACAGGGTAGGAACCTCTGTCTTCTGAGGCTGTTTGCTATGCAAAAATCCAAGATAGTCTGGGACAAAAGTTATCTCAAGATGTAAAAACACAATGGAGAACTATCACCTCCATAGAGTTTTAAATAACATTAATCATATTAATTATTACGGTACTTCTATGGTCCAGATTATTATGTAAAATACATTATGTATATTATCTCATCTACTTCTATCAATAGGTCTAAGAAATAAGTACTATTATCCCCAACTCACAAATAAGGAAATTGAAGCACTCTAAGATAAAGTAATTTGACCAAAGAGATAGGATTTTAACCCAGTTTGTTTCATAGGTACTCTTCCTACAAAAGGCATTTTCCCTGCTGTTCTCTATCTCAATGAATGACAGCATTATTCATCCAGTAGCCATATCAGAAATTTGGGCATCACAACTTTCTTTTTTTATTTTGTCTGATAAACAAGTCCTATTGGTTTTATCTACTAAATATCTCTTTAATTAATCCCTCCTACTGCTAATGTGAATGAGACAACCATTGTAAATAAAACTTTAAAAAATAACCAAAAGGAAACCCTTCAAAATACACTCTTTTTTTTTGAGGCGGGAGGTTAGAGTTTCATTCCGTTGCCCAGGCTGGAGTACAGTGAAATGAACATGGCTCACCGCAGCCATGACTTCTTGGGCTCAGGCAACCAATCCTTCTGCCTCAGCCTCCTGAGTACCTGGGACTACAAGTGTGCAACACCACATCTGGCTAATTTTTTTGGTTTTTTGTAGAGATGAGGTCTCACTATGTTGCCCAGGCTTTTCTTAAACTTCTGGCCTCAAGTGATTCTCTCAGCTCTGCCTCCAAAAGTGCTAGGATTATAGGCATGAGCTACCACACCTGGCCACAGATAGACTCTTTTTTGTTGAGGCAAACCGATGATATTAGAGTTCTTTTTCATCTGACCTTGTCTCACTTCCACATCCTTTCCTGATGTTAGCATCACCCTCCCCTTCCCCTAGTAGACACCTGAAGTATTTCTGCTGATGTTAGTTGCTCCCAGCCTTTCACTCTAGTGGCCCCAGAGCTTGTGCACTTTGAGAAGCTGCCGTGGTCCTGGGTCATTCTTACCCCTTACCTCAATTAAACTGAATGTCTTCCCACTCTCCTTTGCAAACATAACCCAGTGTGAGTTTTAATGGCTCCAGCTGGCTTAAGGAATTATTTTAGCATTCTAGAAGTTCTCAATTCAATCTAAAAATAATAGTAGGCATTTAAGTAACTGTGACCAGCTACTGATCACAGGACATTCTTCAAATCATATTCTCCAGGCAAACTCTTTTCTGTACCTTTATGTGAGGACCTAGCCTGAGTTTTGACAAAAAGCAAAATAAGAAAAAAAACACAACCACACTGTTGAAGCATTTTGAATTATGAGCATTAAATGCAATATTTGGTCAAGAGGAAGGTAATCTGAATGAAAATATTAAAGGGACAGTAACTTGCTTCCCTATTTCTATCCATTCATGAGATATGGCAGTCAAATATTTTTAAAGAACAAGAGAAGGGAAGTGAGAGCCTCAGAAGGATGATTTTTAAAGTTGCCAGAAATCACCAGGGGACGAGTGTTCAGGGAATCAGATAGCAGGATGGAATAACATGAAGGAAATGGGAAAGAAGGCTTTAAAAAAACAGGAAACCTAGAAGAGATAAGGGCAGAGTGGAAAAGAAATAGGAATTTATTAGCAAAGGAAAGCAGAAACTAAAGAAAGTAGTAAGAAATATCAGCCAAGTGTGTATATAAAGCAGAAGCGTCCATCTGGCAGGGCCTGTGCACACAGGCTGAATGGAAGACCAGTGGGAGCAACACATCTGGGCAAGGAAGAAGCTGATGGCTGGGGAAAGGAGAAAAGGGACTTGAAGACAGCTCAGAACAGCCTCAGGCCCCTGGGGGGTTGTGAAGAGCCAAATATTTGATACGCAGAAATACTGACAAAGAATGTAAAGACATGTTTTTGTTTGGAGCTAAGTATGAGGTAAAGATGGAAAGAAAGATTTAGGAATTAAAGTGCCTCTCTTTGTATTATTGTCAACCTCATTTGCCTAAGTAGCCCAGGCTGTCATTCTCTCTTTCCATTTTCCCTGATTAATCTTCCTGAAAACCACTTGACTGTGTCATTCTAGTCACTGCCGTCTCAGTTATCTTTTGTGGGTCTCTGCCTTATCTCCCACTACTTTCTGTGTGGTTTCCTGTTCTTCTTCAACAAGCTTCTGGAAAAGGGTGGGCTTTGCTGCTGAATATATTTTCTTCTAGTCACGGTGATCTATTTGGCCCAATTCAATGCACACTTTTTAGTCTTAAATTAACTTGGCTTCTCTGGGAATTAAACCAATGAATGCCACTTCTTTCCTGAAACTCTTTCCTCCCTTGCTTCCTTGCACTCTTTTCTTCTGGTTGTCTGCCTCCCTGTTTAATAAGTCCCTTAGCATCTCCTCCATCTATCCAAAACCCTCTCCTCTTAATTCTATAAAGTCATCCTTGACCATGTCGTCACCTCCCATCACGTAAACCCCTGAGCATCCCTGAGGACTCTCTTACCCCAGACCTCCCTGATAAGCTCCAAGTCCTTATTTTCAATTCTAGACAATTTCACCAAGATGAATGCCTTGCACTTCAGATTCAATGTTCAGACTAGCATGCATTATCTCACTGCCCCACTTCCTCTATTGTAATTTTTGTGAATTCAGGAAAGACAAGTTGGCTCTCCCAACATGCTTTGTTGGGGCTGGTACAGTGACCCCAGCACATCACCTGAAAATGATTCTGTCAGTTTGGAAGCATAGATCAGCTGGTTCATTTGGCCCTAAGTAGGTATTAGTTCTCTCCAGTTATAGGAAGCAGAATGCAGAATAAGAATATGGTAAAAGCAATGGTTAAGGAAGATCACTGGAAGTAAATTAAAGGGATTTAGGCCTGAATCCGGAAATTCAGTTGATACTCTTTAGGGGTGAAGAGGGTATTGCAGCAGTGAGAATAGAGATTTGTCAAAGACATGCTGAAAGAAATGGTGGTTGGGAGCCCGTTCCCCTCAGCTGGAGTGGAAGGTGTGTTCAGTTCCTGTCATTAAGCTTGTTTACCTGGCTAATAGGGGATAAAAGGCAGTGACTGATTCTGGGAAACCCAGGGTTCCCTTTCACACTAGAGGATGGGTCTGTCCTGTATAGATTAACACCATCATCACTGGGGCTCTATTTGGGAACAAGAGCCATTTTTCTCCATCTCCTCACTTCCCCTACATGGAAAAGAGTCACAAGAATTATCTCTAAGAACTTCCCTGTGCAGGAGTACTAGACTAGACAGGCCATGGAGGAACAGGAAACAGCTTGCTGATTTTTAAAAAAAATAAATTTCTAATTCTTTCCTATTGCCTTTTATTTGGTGATAGTTTAGGAGAACTAAAAAGTACAGAAACAGATTAGATTAAAATCCATATTTAATCCTCCAGTTACCAAATTTCCATGAACCTCTGTTAATTAAATAACTCAAATCAGGCCCTCATTTATACATTTACTCCTTAATTATTGTGATTATCTTCACTTTAAAATTCGGCATCAACTAGAAATGAGTCCCATAAAACAAAAAATATTATGACATACCCATGTTGACATAAGAGGAAAATACGAACATGTCAAAGGATTTTTTTCCCATCTTTTACTATATATGCATGTGGGAGTTGAGTATGAGGCAACTATTCAAACATGTCAGAATTCAAACATCTCGATAACTCAAGGAAAACATTTCAAACTTAAATTATTCATATCTTTAATTTTCTGTTTTATTTGGTGAGTATAGACATCATTTCGAATGACTTATGTGTCTTTTTTTGTTGCCTTAAAGTTGAAATAAATAGCATAATGAAAGAATTTAACAGGAGAATAGAAGGCTTCACTCTTACAGATACATTTTCAGTGGTTTCTGATTTCACATCTTTTGCTTTCATTATAGCTGAGCAGAACTCCACAAATGAGAAGCCACGAAGACCGAGGTTCCACAGTGACTCACAGTTGCCACAGAACTGAGTAGTGAGTGAAACCCTGGAGTTGCACATGCTATTTATCTACGCGGGACCATCATGGGCTGAGCTAGTGTATTTAGTCATACGTGTCCATATTGTAGAAAGGTCTATGCGTTAAAATGACAGTCTTGACTTAAATTTTACTTTCTTAAAACTTATTTCAAAGATAGAGAATTATTAGACCAGGGTAGAGAAAATAGGACTGTAGTCCAGGAAGAACATTTTTCCTCTCCATATATTTAGTTTTCAGTGTTGTTTAAAAAGGGGACATACCGGCCGGGCTCGGAGGCTCAACCTGTAATCCCAGCATTTTGGGAGGTGGAGGCGAGTGGATTGCTTGAGCCCAGCAAGTCGATGCCGAGGTGGCCATGAGCGTGCTACTGCACTCCAACCTGGGCGATGGAATAAGACTCCAACTCTCTCTCTCTCTCTCACACACACACACACACACACACACACACACACACAAAGGGACACACAACTATATGAGACTCCAGGTATTGGTAGTAAGAACACACAAAATTTTAGGACCGAGAAGCATGTTATACTAAGGGGGTTGTATGAATTATACTCAGTTTCACTTATGAGGCAATTGATTTTCTTCTCAAAACAAGAAGGTGGGAAAGCTGCAAATATCTCATTGTTGGGCATTCGTACACCTCTTGGGTATGTTGCCCAATAATATACAATTGTGGAGTTTATTAAGTCAAGATAAGGAAATTCAGAGAACATTAAATATAGGCACAGCTTAATTACAAAATAATCACGTGGTAGAAAAAAGACAAGACACTTAACACACGCATGTAGGTATTCTGAAAATGCAACACCATTGTAACTCTAAAGTTAGAGTATGGATCTACAATATAAGCCATGTAAGTATAATTCTATCTCAGTATCACATCAAAAAGCCCACAAACATACAAAACTCGGAGGCAGCAGTAAAGACAGTTCCTAAACTCAAATGCTGTTTCACATGTGCTTTTATTTATGTTTTTCTCCCTATGCCCTTAACACCTTTGCTTCTGTTTTTCACCTAACTCCTGCTTGTCCATCTAGACTGAGTTTTAACCAATCCGCTTTGAGAAAGTCTTGACTGACTCCACAGGCTGTGTTAGGGGTGTCTCTCGGTCCAACAGCATGCCAGGCATATCTCCAGGAACTGTCACTTTATAGGATTTGCCCCACTGTAAGTGATCTGAGGGTCATCTTTATTGAAAAGATTCCTTTTCATCTTTTATTCCCCTGCCTTGGCACAGTGTTTGCCACTAGGTGGGTATTCAAGGAATGACTGCTGCACTAAGCCAAACTGCAGAAGCAAACATTCCAGAAGTCTGAAGAAACATACCACAGAGTTGATCCCGTGCTATGATTACACCGGAGTGCCTCGTCCATGAATTTACTATGTGTATCCTGTCTCTATGCTCTAATTTCTCCTCATGCATATTTCTTCCCAGCGTCGCCTACTAACATCATACCCATGCTTCAAGAGCTCATCAAACGACTTGTTTTTCATGAACGTATTATTGTTTACTATATTAATCAATTTTTCATCTAATTGGTTTACTATGAAATTGAATACAATGAATGCACTTTTAAATTAATAAATACATTGCACATTACTTTTGTCAATCTGTTCATAAGCATATATCAGAAGACTTTTTTCCCTGAATATAAAATTTCAAACAATATGTGAAAGTGAATTATAAACTAAAATGAATTTGCATCTCTCACTGGCCTGACTCCTACCCCCTAACCTAAGGGTCTTCTGTCCCTAGAATGGCACGTCCTCTCCAGATGGGTCCCTGCAGGTGAGGGATACATGCTCATGTTCACCTGTACACACAAGGTCTTCTCCAAAGTTTTCAGACAATTCTTAGTATTTTTGTTTAAATTTAAAAGTTGTTTTTCAATTTCAATAATATTGTGACTTAAATCTTTAGAGATCATATGTACCCCCATAAATATGTAGAAATATTATGTACCAATAAAAAATGTTACAGATCACAATTTTTCAAAAAATGGTGGACACCACCTTGCGAATTTATAGCAGCCCCCAGGGAGATTAGATCATTCAGAAAGCATTAGAACAAATGGGGAAAACTTTATTATTATTATCTTTTGAGTTAAGGGTTACATGTACAGGCTTGTTACATAGGCATATTGAGTGGTGGTGAGGCTTGAGCTTCTATTAAGCCCATCACCCAGGTGGTAGACATGGTACCCAGTGAGTCGTTTTTTTGTTGTTGTTTTGAGTTGGAGTCTCACTCTGTTGCCCAGGCTGGAGTGCAGTGGCATGCTCATGGTCACCCCAGTGTCTACCTGCTGGGCCTAGGCGATCCTTCTGCCTCAGTCTTCCAAGTAGCTGGAATTACAGGCATGCACCACCATGCCCAGTTAATTTTTTGATTTACTGTAAAAATGAGGTCTCACCAAGTCGCCCAGGCTGGTCTCAAACCCCCTGGACTCAGGCAAGTCTCTCGCTTTGGCCTCCTAAAGTGCTGGGATTACAGGCTTGAGCCTGGCCTCCAGTGGGTAGTTTTAAACCCTTACTCTCCTCCCTCTCATCCCCATAGGAGTGCCCCAGTATTTGCTGTTCCTATGCTTGTGTGCATGTGCAGTGTTTAGCTTCCACTTATTAGGGAGAACATATGGTATTCAATTTTCTGTTTCTGTGATAATTCACTCAGGATGATGGACTCTAGTTGTACCCATGCTGCAAAGGACTGGATATTATTATTTCTCTGCCCTTTTCATATATATATATATATATAGAGAGAGAGAGAGAGAGAGAGAGAGAGAGAGAATCATATATATGTATAAGGTAAATGTATATGATATTTATATATGTCATATATATATATGACATTTACCTTATTTACCTTATT
Organism: Tarsius wallacei; assembly: GCA_963574415.1. Taxonomy (NCBI): domain Eukaryota; kingdom Metazoa; phylum Chordata; class Mammalia; order Primates; family Tarsiidae; genus Tarsius; species Tarsius wallacei. Next base: position 26,648 of record CAUYQG010097645.1, read on the forward strand.
CAGCATTGGGGTCTCATTATAAGTGTGTATATATATCTCCTCTCCATCTTTGTGCTTTTGCACTGGCTATCACTAAGCTTTATACATACTAAATATTCCATAAATAGTTCCAAACTGAATGTGGTTAACATATGGCAAAAATAATTTTCAACTTAGTAATGATATATCTGAAATAGATTATAAAGTTATGTTGACTAGATCATGAAAGATAAAAAAAGTTTTCTTTTAAAAAATGAGCTATATGAACAGATTGTAAAAATATAGCCCATGTTTACAATATTTAAATACAGTCATGCACTGCTTAATGACAGAAATACATTCTGAGAAACATGTTGTTAGGCAATGTTTGTAATGTGAACATTATAGAGCATACACAAATCTAGATGGTAGAGTCTACTAAGCACCTAGGTTATGTGGTATAGCCCAGCCTATTGCTCCTAGGGTACAAACCAGTATAGCATGTGATGGCACTGAATACTGTAGGCAATTGTAACACAGTTTTAAGTATAGTGCATCTAAACATGTCTAAACATAGAAAAGGAGTAAAAATACAGTATAGAAGAAAATGGGGCTGGGCACAGTGGCTCAAGCCTGTAATCCCAGCACTTTGGGAGACCGAGGTGAGAGGATTGCCTGAGCCCATGGGCTCAAGAACAGCCTGGGCAACTTGGCAAGACCTCATATCTACAATAAATCAAAACATTAGCCAGGAGTGGTATGCATGCCTGTAGTTTCAGCTACTTGGAAAGCTGAGGCGGAAGGATAGGTGAGGTCATTTACCATGAATGGAGCTTGCAGGACTGGAAATTGCTCTGGGTGAGTCGATGAGTGAGTGGTGAGTGAATATGAAGGCCTTGGATGTGACTGTCCACTACTGTAGACTTTATAAATGCCATATACTTAGGCTATGCTACATTTATGAAAACTTATTTTTTCTTTCTTCAATTATAAATTAACCTTAGCTTACTATAACAATTTTACTTTATTGACTATTTTATAATAAGCACATAAAATACAAATATGTTGTATAGGTATTCAAGAATATTTTCTGTCTTTATATCCTTATCCTATAAATTTTTTCTATTAAAAAAACATTTAGTTATTTTTACTTTTTAATTACTCTTTTGGTTAAAAATGAAGACACAAATGGGAAACCCCTTTGGGTCCCCCTCCCGCTGTGGGAGCTTTTCCATCCTCAATAAATCCTGCTTTCTCACTAAAAAAAAAAAAAAAAAAAAAAATGAAGGCGCAAACACACATCAGCCTAGGCCTACCCAGGGTCAGGATCATCAATATTACTGTCTTCTACCTCCACATCTTGTCCCACTGGAAGGTCTTCAGGGGCAGTAACATGCATGGAGCTGTCGCTGTCTTCTCCTATGACAACAATGCCTTCTTCTGGACTATCTCCTGAAGGGTCTGTCTGAGGCTGCTTTACAGTTAACTTTTTTAATAAGTTGAAGACATACATGATAAAATAATGGTAAAAAGTATAGTAAAGGAAATACATAAGTGAATAAGTCATTTATTAATATTATCAAGTATTATGTGTTATACATTACTATATGTGCTATAATTCACTTCTATATGACTGCCCATGCAATAGGTTTGTTTACACCAGCATCACCACAAACATGCGACTAATATGTTCACTATGACTTTATGACAGCTACGATGTCACTAGGTGATAGGAATGTTTTAGCTTCATCATCATCTTATGGGACCACCAATGTATATGCTTTTTGTCATTTTTCAGAACATCATCATGCATTGCATGACTCTACAGCAAACTTACATAAAGTGAGACAACTAACTAAACAAATCCCATGAATCTTGATTCAGACTCCATTAATTAAGAATTTGTGAGAAACAATTTGATCTGGTTCTTTTATACATTATATGTATATTGTGAACCAATATAGAGGATCAATTGCACTAAAGGTATTAGTCTTATTTTAATATGTGAATGAAAGCTATTAATATTAACCTATTTTAAACATTAAAGCAGACCTGGAAACACATGTGCATCAGTATTGGATGCTCTACAATTCAGAGTCCTTAGTAACCACTAATTCTTTTGTGATGTTTTACATGTTCCCTTAAACTTAATTGTTTCTCTAAATTTATAATAAAAACATTCAAGCCAGATTATCAGAATTCTTATCATTCATTTTCTGTCTTCCAAGAATATTATGTGTTGAGTTTCAGTTCTAGCAGGAGAGGGTGCTGATAACACTTATCCTTCCACTGCCTACCAGGTGGTCCCAGGGGTAGAGACAGCCAGGATTCCAGAAGGAGCTAAAGTTTAGTGCAACTTTACCTAGAGGCCAGGAACAGGAATCAGCTCACATCCTTGGCCTCCTCTGGGAGTTGTCATTTAACAAGTTGTTTCTATCCAATCTACAATAATTATAAACTCCAAATTAATGGTGTATATTTCTAGAGTGTCCTTACAGATGGCTATAAGTTATACCAAACCATGCCTGTCAGGATTACTTCTGTAAAATCAGACAAGGCCAACATGTGCACCAGGGCCCTCAGTTATACCTAAGGTAAGAGACCGTCAGTCAAGGCAAATGCAAGACATGCTTTCCTGAGCCTGAGTATCCTCAGGAATCTGTCTCAAGAGGCCAGGATGGAAGGTTCTGGAAGGAGACTCCTGAAAATCAGGGAGTAAGATCCAGTGGATAAGGGAAGGGAAATTGTTGTCATCTCCACTTATTTTCCAGACATGAGTCCACTCTGTCTCTAACAAGACTGAGCTCAGTTCCTTGGCTGCCTGAGTTTTTAAGATTTCAAGGTCATGGAAAATCTAAATAGTCCCTGGGAATGAGGCATCTATGCTCTTCTTATCTGATAAGTTTCTCCTATCACTGAAGGAACAAATACACAAGTTTCTTTCCTTACTCTTCTCCCAAAGAAACTTGTCTTTTTTTGTTGTTTTTATGTGTTTTGGGTGAAATTCACTTTCCCTGCACAGTAAGGATCTGTGTAAGAGTTGGAAAGGTAGAATGTATGTGGCTTATTAGATATTGTTTCAGGGGTCCATTTTCCTACCTACACCTTTGCCCTGGATTCAGGCAAGACTGTGAGAAGTATAATTTTTGCCTACAATCTTGCATCTTTCCTTTCTGTTAGTAATCTCCCTTCCTTTTCCTCTCAAGTTAGCCCTAGGCTACACAGAGATACTTGAAATAAAACATTTTAGGGTTGAAAGGAAACTTAAATTCACCTATTACAACCACTAGACAGATTCCTTGAAATCCTAGTCCAACTTGCCTACACTGAAACGCTATTTTAGCTAATCGGATAAAAGAATCCATGCCAGTAGCCAGTGGGAAAAGATTAAAGGAGATTCTTGGGCCTTTCTCCCCTCTCCCAGGCAACCAACATATAGTTTAATTGAGATTCACTGAAGATAATGCTTCATTCAATATGTCAGGTAAGAAGGGATGAAAAGAAGATGGAGAGAATGGTATGATGAAAGGATGAAGGAGTGCTATTATTTTTTGAGCAAGTGGGACCATGTATTTAATCTATACATAAAATTTACCCTATTTATTATTTTGAATAATCAGGAAAAACAACTTTCTTTATGATGACAGAGAGCAATGTAGAAAAAGAGCAAGGATTTAAGTGCCAGAATGTTGTTCTTAAAATTGTAATCTAATGTGGAAAAGCACAATGAAATGTACCAAGGGATCATTTGTGACCAATGATCAGAATGTCACTATGTATTCCTTTGCAAGGATACACTCTTGCATAATTAGCTCTCAACAGTCTTAAAAACATACTTCAAAGCAATAAGGCACCATTTTATATAAAATAAGTTATGCTTTATTTAACCATATGCCAAATATGCTTTGTTTCTATTTTTTATTGGTAAAAATCACATATATTAGAACTTCACTTTTATTGTATATATTTAAGATGTAAAACATGATGTTTTGGTATACTAATGAAGTGGATTCTATAGTCAAGCAAATTACATAGTTACCTGTGTGTGTGTGTGTGTGTGTGTGTGTATGGCAAGAGTATCTAAATTCTGCTCTCTTAGCAAGAATCCCGAATACAGTATTACCTATAGTTCTTGTGTTGTATATCAGACCTCTAGACTTGTTCATCCTAATTCACTCTATATATCTTCAACTTTGTATCTTTTGACCTATATCTCCCCATTTCCTCCCAATCACCCCTTCCAAAAATTACATTTTGGCCAAACAGTACTGTACTTTGTTGTTGTTGCTTTAACTTTCTTTCTTTTTGTTTAGATTAGAAAATACAGTTTATTTAAAAGTAAATTAGAGAGAGAGAAAAGATTCACTCCCCAAAGTAGAGGAGGGTGCCAAAGCCAGGAAGCATGGTGACAGTCATAGCTCAAAGAACACATGGCCACACCAGTGTCTAGCAAAGCAATGGCTGCTTTTAACTTTCAAAGGTTAATTTCACATTTCATTTTTACCATGTTACAATCATATGAGATGTGTGGTACAATTATAAAGAAACAACTGAATAAGCACAATGAGATCTGAACACGTCTCCTGCGTCCCAAACCCAGGCTCACTTTAGCTATAAAACATACTTTGAGTAGACTAGACACCTCTTTGTGGGCTCTCATTTTGATCCTGCTGACAATCTTTACAGAACAGAAACTGATTGCAAATGAACCTGTCTGTTACCTTTTCTCATGAATCTGCCACGTATCCTTCCCCTAAAGGAGCCACAAGTGCAACTTTGTCATATTAATAACTTGAAAAATATTCTCTAAGTGATATCAATATGTTAAACTCCACTTACAATATTTTTTAAGCATATATACTGAGTCTAAGGATGGTCTTCTGATCCAGAAAGTGTTATAAAAGGAACAAGGCTAACTATATTTTCTCTTTTAAGAAGCATTAAAGATGTACTCTTCAATAATTATTACACTAAAGATTCTCTATCTAATAATATATGCTTGGTAATAATTTTTGTCTTGTGGAAATATGAATGTTTTCTAATGGAAGGCATTTAAAATGACTCAGTTGAAGATTAATTCAAAGAAAAACCCTCTTTTGGATTCATCTCTACATCTATCAGGTGGCATTATTTTTCCAATAGTCTTTTACTCTGTCCTCTGCATTCAAAAGACTTATGTCCAACCTATAATTATTTTCTGCTAATTAGAATAATTCATGGTTAATTATTCAAAATGATTCCTCTTCAAAATCAACTCTATTTTTTGTCACATTAAAAAAAGATACAAATAAAATATTACCAGCATGCAAATTTCTATCAGAAGAGAGTACATTTTTAATTTTCTTTAAACAGCATTAAAATCTTTCCCCATGAGCAAAGGTCCCAAGAATTTCTACTTCATTTAATTTGGACTAGAGAAGGGCAAACTGAATCATGAAGTGATGACAATAAATGTTTTGGATAATTACTAAGGATTAGATATCTTGACTATATGGGGTAAGTAATTTTGCTGTATTCTTAAAGAGCAATAAAACAATAAGACCTAACAATGGCTAAAGGCTAACAGTAAACACATTAGCTTAGGACCCTGGATATCCAAAGATGTACTCTGAGTGGACTAAGCCTCTTTGTGGGCTCTCATTTGGGTTCCAGTGATGGCTAAATCCCCCCTTTCCTCCTTTCCTGGGATTGTCCTAGGCCCAATTCCTCTCTTTAAACTCCTTTCAATAGGTTCTGCCTAGGTAAACCCTGGGCCTTCCTCTGTCCCTAAACCAGGATCAAGTTTTGCCTGCTTCCTGCCCTCTTCCCCTTCTGACCTCCCTTTTCTACTTTGTTCTATTCTGATGATCAGATGAGACCCAACTGCCCCTCCTGAGATGGCGAGGTGCTCCACTCCCTAAAATTATCTTAAGTAGTAGCCTAAATATATATCTACTCTGCATAGTCAAATTTTCTTCATACACTTATTGAGTTCCTTCAGTGTGCAATGCTCCAAAGATGTATACTTTCCTAAAATGAAGTTGAAATGCCAATTGAGTGTGACTTAAAGAGTTCTATTAGATTAAAATGAATAGAGAAGGATAAAGTTATAGATGCATAAATGTAAGTAAGAAAAAAGGATAACTAGAAATTGCAGTTACTTTTGGTGCACAAAATGAGAAAATTAAAAATCTAAGAAATGCTGGAATTATTACTAGAGGAAAGTAAACTTGCTTCTAGCTTGACCAAGTTAGATCGGTGTCTTGTTCCTCATCTTTCACTAAAACTTTTCAGCTTAGATTATTTGCTGTTTCCTCTTGTTTTGGACTAATTATTTGTCCATTTCCCCCCAACTGCCACCCCACCAAATTCACATGTTGAAATCCTAACTCCCAATGTGATGGTTAGGAGGTGGGGTCTTTGTGAAGTAATTATTCAGAAAGGTGCAGCCCTCGTGAATAGGATTAGTGCTCTTGTAAGAAGAGACACAAGAGCTTGCTCTCTCTGCTCTGCTTTCTGCCAAGTGAGGATACAAAGAGAAGGCAGCAATTTGTAAACCAGGAAGCAAGCCCTCCCCAGACACTGACTTGCTGACCCCTTGATTTTGGAGTTCCCTGCCTCCAGAGCTGTAAGAAATAGATATTTATTGTTTAAGCCACCTACTCTGTGGTAATTTGTTATAGCAACCTGAACTAAGACATTCTCACAGTAGAAATACAGCTCAACTTTTATCACAAAAATTAATTTTAAAATAGTTTTTATTAAACATTCATATTTTCACAATAGCCATGACACAAACTAGAATTAACAAAGGAACTAGTTAATGCCTTCGTTCATTATGGAATAAGCCTTTAACTCTTTTAAAAAAGCCAGTATGACTTGGGGACTATGCAAATTCCATTGGCTATATTCTGAGCCTTTGACATCAGCATATCATTTCAATGCTATAATCTAATTTTTTCATACCTTTGGTATTTTGAATGAATATTAACTTCTATCCTACACATAGCTTTAAAAGCCTAAATAATATAAGATAAAAACAGAGATCATTTTCTCACTCTTCTCCATACCTCAGAGACAACCATCATAGACAGAGATCTGTTTCTTCTGCTATTTATCTCTATATTTCTAAATATTCTAATATTGCTATTTCTTGAATTGTCAATTTTAGATATATATTTTTTCTTTTTTATTTTAAAGATGTGAAGTACAGTTGAGGATTAGGTAGATAAATGGTCATTGTACAGGTAAAGTTTGGGCCTCCCTTTGGTCCCCACTTCACCTGATTTGAGATCAGGTACCCTTATTGATGTTATGTGCCTTCCCCATTTTAGAAATTTCCTATTGATTATGTGGTACAAAACAGCTACTTATAACCATATGGACAAGACACCTCAGTATTACCAAGGACTCAGGCTCCCTCCCACTTCCTGCTCCTCCATCCTTAGTGTGTGGGCCTCATCCTTGTGGTCATGATTAGCTGTGTTTCTAGAAGCTCTACTTAGCCGTTTCTACCCACACCTCATTGGCCAGAACTTAGTCACATGGCCACATGAATGAGTTTGGAAAAATCAGCATTTTAGTTTTTAAACCTCAACCCTAAAGAACTCAAATCAAAAGGGAATGGCAAATGGCTTTTAGGTATTGGTTCAGTGTCTGCCACAGTAACTATCCATGACTTTTTCAAATGCTCTCAGTTGACCTGGTAAATATCGTATCTTCTGAATGTTTCAGCACATCAAAATAATAATAATAATAATAATAATAATAATAAGTAAATAAATTTAAAAAACATCAGCTGGGTGCAGTTGCTCAAGCCTGTAATCCCAGCACTTTGGGAGGTCAAGGTGAGGAGATTGCCTGAGCCCACGGGTTTGAGAACAGCCTAGGTAATTTGGCGAGATCTCACCTCTCCAATAAATCTAAAAATTAGCCAGGCGTGATAGCGCACGCCTGTAGTTCCAGCTACTTGTAAGGTTGAGGCGGAAGGATCGCCTGAACCCAGCAGGTGGACACTGGGGTAGCCATGTGTGTGCCAGGGCACTCCAGCCTGGGCAACGGAGTGAGACTCCAACTTAAGCAAAACAAAACAAAACATCAGAATGCTTTTCAATATTTTCTGTGTCATGGGACACATCAAAAATAATATTGGACAGTTCTTTGTGAGAAATGGGAGGAAGGTGTTAAAGGCTTGAGGCTGTTAGCAGGGACTCTGACCATTCCAGGCCATACTTAGCCACTACAAAAGTGAGGGAACCAATTTCCCCACATTTGCAACCCATGTACAGCTCTGATCTTTGGATACTTAGAGACTTCCTGTAACCTCTAATCCAGACTGTCTAGGCCTGTAGCACAGTCATCATACTGGGGCTGTGTTATATCTCCTGCTTTGTATCTCCGATCTTCCTCTTTCTTGGTTTGCTCCATGATTTTGCCAGTATATATACTACTTTCCCTTAAAAGGAATTCAGAGGAGGTAAATAGTTTGAATCCTTGTGTGTGTGAAAATATCTTTATCACGCCCTCTGGATTTTGAAGGCAATGCCTTTCAGTTTTGATATTGCTTTTGAGGTGAGCAACGATATTCTGATGCCTTATGCTCTCTTTATGGCCTGCATTTTATTTTCTTGTGGATCTTAGGAGCTTCTCTTTATCCTCAGAGAGTTATAAAAGTTCATGATGATGCACATTGATATGGGTCTTTTTTATGTATTGTACTGAGAACTTGGTAAATCCTTTTAACATGGAACTGGTCCATATTAAATTTGATTTTTTTAAAGGAGGATTATTAGTTCTTTGGTAATTTTTTCCTTGAAAATTTTGTCTGTTCTCTTATTTGGGAAGAAATTCCTATGAGTTGGGTATTAGAAAGATACCCCGAATTATTCCAATTTCCTATATTTTCTCATTTTTTTTCTTTTTGCCTCACTTTCTGGCAGAATTTCTCAACATTATCTTTCAAACTTCGACAGAATTTTCTGTTTTTTGATAAGTCATTTTTATAGTTCCTTGTTCTTGTTATATGAATCCAATATCTATTCTAAATTCTCTGAGAATACTTATATTCTCCAAAATTTTCTTCTGCCATCTAACTCAGATATATCTTTAGATCATTAGTGATAATACATCTCTAATACCTGTGGGTTCTTTTTTCTATTTATTTTGATTTATCTCATTCATGTTAGAGATTTGCCTTAAGCATCTAGGCTAACTCAGTGATTCTATATTTAAAGTCAAGGTACTAAAAAGCTCTTTGGAAAGTATGCTGTGTGTGTGTGTGCAGGGGGGGTGCATGGGGTCCAGGGTTCACTTTAACTGGAATTTTTGTTGGAGGACTTCCAGATTTTAGTATCTGAGGCTCTTGTCTCTAGGGCTGTTTAGTCTCTCCAGAAAAGACTCTCCCACTTGGAGGGTAAATGACTGGCAGGTGCCACTCTAAGGACAGAAGGGGCAGGCACTCATTTGTTCTCTTGTTTTCAGTTTCAACCTAGAGTGTTCCTAGCTGAAGTCTCTTAGAGGACAAATTTTCTACTGTGAAGGAAGGAATTGTCAACTCAGAAACTTCCAACTTTCCATGACTCTGCACCCCAAGATAGATAGCTGATGTTTCTGAATTTTTCTGAAGTTCTGTTGGTTGACTTCTCATTTCATAAGACTCTCTTTTGCAGGCACTTACGCTATAATCTCTACTCTTTCAATTTTTAATGTTTTCCAATTTGCTGGTATCTCTCACCACTGTAGTCTTCAATCCCATTCCTTTATGGGTTTATACTTTAAAAAAATACCTTTACTGCCAACTTTGTGACAGAACACTTTGACCTGCTTAACTATCAGCCACATTTAACTAACAGCTCTTAATAAACCTTAAAGATTATTTAAATAAAGGCAAATGTATTTATGTACTCCCTAATTTCTTTTAAAGCTGTATAGACCTACTGAGGTCAGTGGAACATTCAGGAAGCCTGGACAAGGAGCTAGGCTAGGCACTGTGTCACTCATGCATATCAACTCTTCCTCACATCCTTCCTAATATTTTTACTTTCACATGCAACATAAACTCTTCCTCACATCCTTCCTAATATTTTTACTTTCACATGCAACATAAAAGATTATTGTTTGCTCTTTTAAAAATTAGTTTAGATTAGTTTATTTATTTATTTATTTTTTTGAGTTGGAGTCCCACCCCGTCGCCCAGACTGGAGTGCAGTGGCCGCTCCCGGCCACTGCAGCCTCGACGTGCTGGGCTCCAGTGATCCTTCTGCCTCAGCCTTCCAAGTAGCTGGAACGACAGGCGCGTGCTACCACACCCGGCTAGTTTTTGATTTATTGTAGAGATGAGGTCTCACCAAGTTGCCCAGGCGGGTCTCGAACCCGCGGGCTCAGGCAATCCACTCACCTCAGCCTCCCAAAGGCGCGGGATTACAGGCTGAGCCACCGAGCC
>CAUYQG010097651.1:0-26690 GCA_963574415.1 Tarsius wallacei
TCCACACAACCCTCACCCCCGCAGTTTCCTGCTACTGTCAATCCTTTTCTTATACTACTATGGTAGTTGTTCATGGTCCACTTATGAGTGAGAACTTGTGATACTCAGTTCTCTGTTTCTGTGAAAGATCACTCAGTATTAGAGACTCTAATTACATCCAGGTTACTGCGAAGTTCATGATTTTGTTCTTCTTTATGGCTGTGTAATATTCCATTGTGTATATGTACCACATTTAAAAAAAATCTAGTCCTCTTTTGATGGACAGCACGGTTGGTTCCATGTTCTTGCTATTGTGAACAAGGTTGCAATAAATATACATGTGCAGGTATCTTTTTTATAGAGTGATTTGCGTTCTTTCAGGTATATTCCCAGTAGGGGGATTGTAGGGTCATATGGAAGGTCGATTTTTAGAACTTTTAGGAATTGCCACACTGATTTCCACAGCAGCTGTACTAGTTTACACTCCCACTAACAGTGTAGAAGTGTTCCCTTTTTGGCACATTCTCTCCAGCATCTGTTATTTTTTGAGTTATTGATGACGGCCATTCTGATTGGAGTTAGGTGGCATCTCAGTGTAGTTTTAATTTGCATCTCCTTGAAAACTAATGAGCCAACATGTATCTGTTGGCTGCTCGTATGTTTTCTTTTGAGAACTGTCTATTCGTAGCTTTTCCGCACTTTGTAATGGGGCTGTTTGTTTTTTTCTTTTCAGCATGCTTGAGTTCCTTGTGTATCCTAGATGTTAGGTCTTTGTCACACATGGAATTGGCAAATATTTTTTCCCAGTCTGTGGGCTGTCTCCCTGCTTTCTTGATGGTTTTTTGGCCTTTGCAGAAGTTTGTCAGTTTGATGAGGTCCCACTTATCTATCTTATCTCTAATGGCCTGGGCATTTCAGGTTTTACTCAATAATTGGTTGCCAGTCCCAACTTCTATAAGGGTATCTCCTGCATTTTCTAAGGTTCTTATAGTTTGAGGCTTTACATTTAGGTCTCTGATCCATTTAGAGTAAATTTTTGTGTATGAGGATAGGTAGGGGTCCTGTTTTAACCTTCTGCATGTGGTCAGCCAATTTTCCCAGCACCATTTACTGAATAGGTTCTTGTCTCCCCAGTGGTCAGTGGTGGAGACTTTGTTGAAGATGAGTTGGTTGAGAAATTGAGGTTTTTGCTTCTGGAATCTCAATTCTATTCCATTGGTCTATATGCCTGTTCTTGTACCAATACCAGGCTGTTTTGATTATTGTAGCTTTATAATAAAGTTTAAAGTCTGGGAGTGTGATATCTTTTGCCTTTTTTTTTTTTTTTTTTGCTGAGGATTGTTTTGGCTATTCTTGGTCATTTATGTTTCCATATGAATTCCTGTATTGTTGTTTCTAGGTCTGAGAAGAATGTTGCTGGTAATTTGATGGGTATTGTGTTAAATCTGTAGATTGCCTTAGGTAGAATAGACATCTTAACAATGTTGATTCTTCCAATCTGTGAATATGGAATATTTTTCCACTTGTTTGTGTCATCTTTGATTTCTTTGAGCAGTGTTTTGTAGTGTTTATTGTAAAGGTCTTTCACATCTCTGGTTAGGAAGATGCCAAGGTATTTCCGTTTTTTGTATGTGACTATTGTGAATGGAATTATGCTTAGAATAAGCAATTTCAAATCACCTTTTTAATTATTGGACAGATCTCCCTCACTGACATATCATATCTCTTTATCTGATGTTTTTTCCTTATCACTATCTAACATATTGTATACTTTGTCTTGGTTATTTTCTGTCTTCAGTAGGTTGTAAATTACATGAAGACAAGGATTATTATCTTTTTTTTTTGCTCACTGCTGTATCTTTAGCACGTAGTACAGTGTCTGGAGCATAACAAGTTCTTGATTAAAGTTGATTTACTAAATAACTTAAGATTACTATTCATTCACCTAATAAATCGAGGTCCTGTTAGTTTGTAATGGGAAAGTACATATGTCATTAATGTGTTGATTTAAATTTGGTTTATGTTTTCGTCTCATTCTATCTCTTATTTTCAGTTTATTTTTCCTACATGATATAATACAATTCATATTACCTTCACAAGCCTGCACACCTGTTGGAGCCACAGAGCAAGAAGGAACTATTATAGCAGACAACATGGATGGCTCACTTGCTAGCCTTTTAAGAAGTAAGCATCTATTTTTAAAATATATTTTTAAATGCATTTCAAGAAAATGTATTTACACAAAAATAATGTAATATTTGTGTTTGTTTTAAGATACAGGTCTTGACTTTGACGAAATTCCAGTCAATGAGTAAGTTTTTATTATTTAAAAAAGACAGCTAATAAATACACATTAGACAAAGGGGCTTCTAAGAGTAACCACTAGAAAATAGCTTATAAATTAGATCTCATGGTAGCTTGTTATGAAACTCTATAACATATGAACTCTTAATTTAAATAATTAAAGTGGAAAATTTATTTGTTATATACTACCCCAACTTTTGTAGGTAAAGTTCTTGTTTAAAGTATACTTTATCACATGGTTCTCTTCCAACCCTTCTGATAATTCCTTCTTGGCTCATCTGAAGGATCTTTTTCTAGGCATATCTTAAATATACATAGCTCTTTATACTGTTTTCTTTTCTTACTTTATGGTAATAGACTGTGTTAAATGAGTAATGCTTATTTTTATTTTATTAAAGAAAGACAGTAAAACTACTAGTTGGTGCTTTTCAGTATCATAGGACAACTAAATACTCTGTTTTCCGTAGAGGTTGTACTAATTTACATTCTCACCTACAGTGTATTTTTTTCAACCGAAACAATAACAGAAAAATGTAGAAGTGATACTATTAATAACGTATCATGTAGAATTTAAGGTTAAAAGCCAAATAAGGAGGTTAAACAGGATAAGAAAGGATATTATATAATGATGAAAGTACTAATTATGAAGATGTAAGTGTTAATGCTGTACTACTAAGCTAAATACATAAAACAAAAATGATTAGAAATACATGGAGAACTTAAGAAAAAATATAATTATAATAAATCACTTCTTTCATTATTAGACATATCTAGCAGATACAACATAAGTCAAAACAGAAGAATTTGAATAACACATAATAAATAAATAACAATAATAAAGCTGAATACACACACAATGTTCATTTTCTTTAAAGCAATAGCAGGCACAAAGAAAATCTTAACAAAATTTTGAAGTAAAGAATTTTGCAGGCTACATTTTTTTCATAATTCAATAAAATTAAAACTAAAACTAAAAATTGACCATGAAAATATTAACCATTTGGACAATGTAAAATATAATTATTTTGCCCAAAAGGAACGTTGTTAACTATGTAAAGGTAATGAAAAACAAACTTTATATCAAAGCTAATAGGGCACTGTGAGAGCTAAACTCAGATAAAAATTTGTAGCTTTAAATACCATTATTTTTTATTATTTTGTTTTAGAATCAGAGGTACATGTGCAGGTTTGTTTCATGAATACATTGCATATTGGTGAGGTTTGGGTTTCTAGTGAGCCCATCACCCAAACAGTGAACATTGTACCCAATAGGTAATTTTTTAACCCTCAGCCCCTTCCCATCCTCCCCACTTTTGGAGTCCCCAGTGTCTGTTATTTCATTTCTATTTCCATGTGTACCCATCGTTAGTTCCCACTTATAAGTGAGAACATGGGGTATTTGATTTTCAGTTTCTGAGTTCACTCAGTATAATGGCCTCCAGCTTCAGCCATGTTGCTGCAAAGGGCATGATTTCATTCTTTTTTATGGCTTTTTAGTTTAATTAAGTAACATTTACTTTTGGAATCTTCATCATAAATGATTTGCCTAGGCTGATGTCCAGAAGGATTCTTCCTAGATTTTCTTCTAGCATTTTTATAGTTTCAGGTATGATATTTAAGTTTTTCGTCCATCTTGAGTTCATTTCTGTATATGGTGAGTGATAGGTATTCAGTTTCATTCTTCTACATATGGCTAGCCAATTTTCCCAGCACCTTTTATTAAATAGGCTGTCCTTTGCCCCGTTGTTTATTTTTATTTTTAATTTTTTTTCTAATGGTCTCTTGCAAGCTTTAATTTTTCAAAGATTCCATCCTCATTATCATCCGTTGTTTATTTTTACCAGCTTTGTTGAAGATCAGCTTGGTTGTAGGTCTATGACTTTATTTCTGGATTCTCTATTCTGTTCCATTGATCTATGTGGGTTTTTTGTACCAGTGACATGCTAACTATTTTAGTTACTATAGCCTTGTAGTATAATTTGAAGTCATGCGTTGTGATGCCTCGGATTTGTTTTTTGTGCTTAGGATTGCTTTGGCTATTTGGGCTAACAAAAGAGAAATTTTAATAAATAATTCAGTTGAGTTGGTGAATTGTCCCATATTTCATTGAACCAGTCTCTCAGTGCTAGAAATAGATCAGTTAAACACTTGTATCTCATTTCAGGATGTGGTGTTGCAGGTAGGCTCCCACAAAAGTTAGGCCTCTATGTGGTGCAAGTGATAGACTTTTAATAAGAAGTATGTCTATGGAAACAAAAGAAAAACAAAGGTTAATAGAACAAACTGTAAACTCAGTGTTTGAATCCAGAGGGCAGTCAGTTGAGACAATTTCTAGATGTTGAGCCCAAATCTCTTCAGTTGGAGTGAAGGCAGGCAGAGGCAATCTGACAGATTTTCCCGGTTTGTAGTGTGAATGTCTTTGATAATGTCGTCGCATGTTTTGGTGAACTTTCTGAGTGACCCCATGCAGCAACACACATAAAAGGTATCAATATATGAGCTGTTGTGGTGGCTTCAAGTTTACATCAAGTCACCCAGCTTCCACTTGTAGGGCTCCAGGAAAAGGGAAGTTTTAATTTTCAGTGATTCTAAGTCAGAAGAGAAAAAATGGGAAATGTTAGTTAAAAAAGTTCTAGGCAGATATTGGAGGAAACTAGAAAAATTCAGGATCCAATTTAGTTTATAAGTAGACAATAAAACCTTAAAGACAATGTGCAGGACTAGAATTTAATACTAGCTCCTGGGCCTGCCAGGAAATAGCATTCTTCACGCACCTGTAAGGCAGAACCACTTTAAGCCAGATACCAGGCCAGTTTTGTTTGTTTTACGAAGGGGTTTATTGGCTCCATAAAGTCAGCCTTAGTTCCTGAAAGTTGTCTGGTCACATTTGATTCTATGTACATCATTCTCAAATATGGCATTCCAGTCAAAGCCTTGGTAATATGACCAATGTTTCCAGTTGTATCCTATTACAAGGAGAGCAAATTCTTATTGAACTAATGTAAAAAATTATATTGCCATGAAAATAAGAATACTTACTAATAATTTCCAAATTCTGGAACGATCAGGTAGGGAGAAAAAGTAATTGTTCAAACTTTGTTTACAAAAGTATACTTTGCCAAATGGCTCAAAGCTATTGATAGCTTAAGAGAAAAGAGAAAATGGTTTTCTTAAATATAGAAAACAAAACACTAAAGAACCAGCAATGTTTCAAACAAAAGTCAAAAATTATGGTTTTAATCATCCTAATTCATTCATCCGGTCCCATATAATTAACTCTTGTCCTGCATGATCTTGGGTTAGCAGTTTCTTATCTTGTCTCTTTCTTTCTTTCTCTTTCTCTTTCTTTCTCTCTCTCTCTCTCTCTCCCTACCTCCCTCCCTCCCCCCCCTTCCTCCCCCTCTCTCCCTCCCTCCCTCCCTCCCTCTCTCTCTCTCTCTCTCTCTCCCTTTCTTTTTTGTCGGGGTCTCACTCTGTCACCACCCAGGATGGAGTGCAATGGAATGATCATGGCTCACCACAGCCTCAATCTCCTGGGCTCAGGCAATCCTTGCACTACAGACATATACCACCACACCTTGCTAATTTGTTTTTACTTTTATTTTTTGTAGAGTCGAGGTCTCGCTATGTTGCCCAGGCTGGTCTCAAACTCCTAGACTCAAGCAGTTCTCCCACCTCAGCCTCCCAAAGTGCTGGTGGGATTATAAGCATGAGCCATTATGCCCAGCCTTATGGGTTAGCAGTTTCATGAACCCCTCAGAGTGTTTATTAGTTCTGAAAATTCTTACCCAGTCCAATGGTATAATCAAGTTATCAGAGGTTTGTATTTCAGAGTACCTGTCAGAGTCTTTTCCATGAATCTCTTTGAAGATGAAATATTTGGCCTATTGTTGATTGCAAAATGCTTTCAGAGGAGAATCAAAGTAAAACAGTAAGTGTCTGTGGATGACAAAAGACATAAAATGACCATGGTTAAGGACATGATGAGAGTTCATTTGATAAGGAAATTTAGTTATTTCTCTGGCATACAACATTTTAAAATAATCTGAAATATGACTGAACATTATATGGACATATGAACAGTAAGGGTATTAACACATTTCAAACAAAGGTTTCAAATATCAAGCAAAGGTTTAACATCACTTTTAGCTAAGCTTCTCACATAATTTAACATATCAAATAGGCCTAGTTTTTTAATATCTCTTTTTATAAGGTAGACAAACCATTTGAGATTTTTCTGGGGCCTTCTGGGAAATCTCAGTTTAGTCTGAGGTCAGAAAGACTCCATTTACAATTTGATTTTAGTAAGTTTGTCCAAAATATCAAAAGGTTTGAACACTTTGATTAAATAAGATCACAGGTCATTATGAAACAATACTTAATTATCTATTTAACCAAAGTGACAAAGATTTCAAAGGAAAATACAGAAAGTTACATGGTTGGGAACAACATTCTTTTTATATGAAAAGACTCAGTTTTTGCAAGTAATCAAAGACCTGATAAAGGCAGCATGAACCACAGGAAGTTATTTTACTAAGACACAAAATCTTTGTTTTCTAGGCAGACTACTGAAAAGGTAAAAAGAAACCTTTTTGCAATTTCTTGATAAAAGCAACAATCCAAGAGAATGTTGTAATTTTAGCAGAAAAAGAAAATCAAATTCTAGTTTGGCTTTTGATATTGAGGCTAAATCAAAATCAAACCTTTTAAACCTTTATAATAAATTTATTCAATTTTAGCTGACCACACAAGATTTTTTCTGTATCCTCTCTTCCCAACTTGACTATATCCATTCAACTTTTGTTCTTCATTCTTTTTTCCTCAACAAAAATGCATTTTCATACCTTATATGTTTTCTTATCAAAAATGAAAACTAGGAAGTAAGCAATTGTGAACTGTCACATACCAACATTCTGTAGATTAACACCATTTTATAATTTCTAGAAACATGCTTCCTCATAGTACATCTTTTCAGTGTGGCACAGGATATGTTTACTAGCAGACCCAAATATCTTTAGTTCCTCTGCAGTAGGCCCCCAAAAGTGTATAAATTTAAACTTATGTTTAGCAATTAATGTTTCAGTATTTCATCTTATTGGAAATTGATCTAGATATCTAGTGAATATCCATTATTTAACTTAGTATAACTTTAAGGTTTCAAGTTACCAAAAAAATTTTGGAAACTGTTTTCAGGCTGACATATTATGAAACATAATTATTGTTGAAAAGTTTATAAACTTTGATCTAACTTACATCTATTTAACTAACTTGTCCTTAACGATTTTGACTGACTGGATTGTAAGAATTTCATGGGCTAGTAAACAAAGCTAACTATCACCTTAAGCTATTTTTGTTGACAAGTCAGGCAAGTGTCAAAAATAACACAGAAGATCAGAAACTGAAAAGTTAAACATGTTTTTTTTTTACTATCATGCTTAACATGCATCAAGCAGTTTGTTTTTATTGTTTGTTTTGTTCTTAGGGTGAATTTATAGTTTTATAATCTTAAATATCTAGTGGAGATAACATGAGCCTGATTCACTAGTAAATCTAGGTATACAAAATTGTGTGTCTGCATTATATTTAATGCTGACAACTCTGACAACTCTGAAAATATTCCTATTTTTATTTTCCCAACAATCTTTTAAGAAATATGCCTTGAAAAGTTATTTATTTATTTTTAATTGACAAAACTTCTTTATTTGTGGTGTACAACAGTATGTTTTAGTAGATGTATACATTGTGGAATGATTAAATAAAACTAATTAACATATCCATTACCTCACATATTTATCATCTTTTGTGGTGAGAACATGTAAAATGTACTCTGGGCAATGTATACAGTACATCATTATTAACTACAATAAAGGTGTTGTAGAATAGATCTCCTAAACTTATCCCTCCTGTCTAGCTGAAATTTTGTATCCTTTGACTAACATCTCCCCAGTCTTCTCCCTCCCCACCCACTAGAGACCCTGGTAACCACAATTCTATTCTCTGCTTCTGTGAGTTTAGCTTTTTCTTAGATTCCACTTATATGATTCCATATCTTGGCTACTGTGACTAATGCTGAAATGAAATGGGAATGCAGATTTTTTTTGATGTCCTGACTTCAAGTCATTTGAGTATGTACCCAGAAGTAGGATTGCTTGATCATAGATATGGAAGTTCTATATTTATGGTAGATCACATATATGTGTTTTGAGGAACCATCAAATGGTTTTCCATAATGACTGTACTAACATACGTTCCCACCAGTAGTGTACAAGGGTTCCCTCTTCTCCACATCCTCACAAACACTAGGTATCTTTTGTTTTTTTGATAATAGCCGTTAAGACAACTGTGAGCTGATTGATATATCACTGTGGTTTTAATTTGTATTTTTCTAATGATAAGTGGTGTTGAACATTTTTTCATATACTTGTTGGCCGATTGTCTTCTTTTGAGAAATGTCTATTTAGATTCTTTACCCATTGTAAAATCAGGTTATTCATTTTCTTGCTATTAAGTTACTTGAGTTCCTCATATATTTTGAATATTAGCCCCTTTCCAGATGTATGGCTTGCATATATTTTTTTCCCAAACCATAGATTGTCTATTCACTCTGTTGATTATTTCCTTTGCTGCATGGAAGCTTTTTAGTTTGATGTAACCCCTTTTGTCTATTTTTGATTTTATTGTCTGAGCTTAGGAGTCAAATCCAAAAATTATTACCTCTGTCATACAATTTTTCATCTGTGTTTCTTCCAGTAGTTTTACAATGTCAGGGCTTATGTTTAAGTCTTCAATGCATTTTGAGTTGATTTTTGTATATGGTATGAGATAAGGGTTCAGTTTCGTTCTTCTGCCACTCAGTGCAGTGTTTTGTACCTAACAGGTGCTAAATAAAAGTAGAACAAAATAGTGGAAATGTATGAGGGGGGACCAAAAACCCTGGAATTTATTTATAAAAAATTGTGTACTTATTCTTACATGTTTAAACTTCAGTCACCTTCAAAGTCCTCTCTGTTTGATGCAATACATCTATCGAGACGCTTTTTCCACTGCTCAAAACAGTTTTGACTCATGGCAATATTGAGTTTTACCTAGCACCCTTTATTGAAGAGACTGTCCTTTTCCCATGAGGTCTGACAAGAAGTTGTATAAACCTTCAGAGATGAAAATTAGTGATGGAATGAACTGGCAGTCAAGTACCTGCACCTGCATGTCAGCCATCTGGAACTCCATTGATAATCCTGTTCCTCACATGGTTACCATTATGCTATATTATTACTTTAGTTTTTGATATATACTTATAACACAGAAATTTGTATTAAGGAGGTAGGTAGAGCAAGAAATGTCATAAACATATTAAACTAACTGTTCCATAAATTAAAATGTGAAAACCCAAATGTAAGATCTCCATAAGGCCTACAGTTCTCTTTCCATCACAGAAGCTATGGGGGGACCCCCCTCCCCCGCAAAAACCAGAATTATCTTTTGGAGGATGGGCTCCTTGTAGTACACTTGAAATTTGTTCCTCTGGATCAAACGGTCAACCAAAGTTTTTATCTGGAAGTTTTGAGAAGGTTGCATCACGATTTGTGGAAGAAATGCCCCAGGTTGTGGCAAAGAGGTGACTGGTTCTTCCACCATTACAATGCAACTGCCCACACGGCACTGAGTGTTCAGCAGTTTTTGACCAAAAACAACATGACCCCCATGCCACACCCTCCCTATTCACCCAATTTCGCCCTGAGCGACTTGTTTTTGTTGTTGTTTCCCTGGATGAAAAAAGTCCTCAAAGGGAAACATTTGGTTGATGTGTAAGAGGTGAAACAAAAACAACAGAACCACTAAAAGGCATCAAAATTGATGCATTCGGAAACTGTTTTGAGCAGTAGAAAAAGCATCTCAATAGGTATATTGCATCAAATGGAGAGTACTTTGAAGGTGACTGAAGGTTAAACATGTAAGAATAAATACGCAAGTTTTTATCATTAAATTCTGGTTTTTGGGGTCCCTCCTCACACACTTCCACTATTTTGTTCCACGTTTATTTAGTAACTGTTAGGTACCAGATACTGCACTCAGTGGTAAAGACAGAGAATCAAATAGGGGCTAGGCTCTCCTCTCAAGGAGCTATAAGGGTAGATAGACATGTCATGAAATAATGACATTAAATAGTATAAGTACTCAAGTGGAATACTTTAGAGGGTATATAGGTTAGTGTTATAAAGGAGCTGAGCATGACATAAAAGGAGATGAGATGAATCTATTGCATATTTCAAAATAGCTAGATGAGAATAATTTGAATGTTTTTAGGAAAAGAAAAAAAAATTTAAGGAGATGGATATTCCAATGACCCTGACTTGAATTTTACAAATTACGTGACTGAACATATCATATGTACCCCCCAAATATGTGCATCTATTATATATCTATAAAAACAATTTTTAAAAAGAGGAGGTGAATTGACAGTCACCAGTTCGCAAATGGGGCAGGAAACTCCATGGGCTATTCAGAAAAGTTGAAGTAGCTTAGCATGACTGTAGCTTAATGTATGATGGATGCAATGAGAGTTAAAGCTAGGGAGGTTAACAGAGGTCAGAACTTACAGGAACTTGTCTGGAATATTGATGAGGAAGTTAAAGTAAGAGATTTGAGAGATACACAGAATTGATAGAACTTGCTAATGGATTGAAAGTGAAAATATGGGTCCTCAGTAAATTATACGCAGTTTCAGAATTCAAAAAGCTCTGGAAAACAAGTTATTTTGTAATGCTTGTGACAAACCCTCTTGACTGCAAAATGTTACCTGAACTATAATGAGACTATAGTAACTGTTTATCCTACTAAGTGGAAATATTCATACATGATCATGCTTGCATTTTGCTGCAGAAATACTAATGTGTATGATTATAGGGTATTATCCCATTCCCCCAGGGGTGTTACATCATATGTTTTATGTATATTTTCTAAATTGTTTTCCTAATATACAAAACACTCCGAATTTCAAAACACATTTGACCCCAAGGATTTAAAACAGGCATGTCCAACCCATGGCCTGTGGGCTGGATGCAGCCCAGGACAGCTAGGAATGCAGTCCCACAAAATCTTTTAACATCATGTGTTTTCTTAGTATTTGTTTTCTTTGTGACCCCATGCATGGCTCCATTTTGAAAGTTCATAATCATGCCTTTTTCACAACATCACTTTTTGGTGCACACACATTTGTGGACCCCTGTTTTCAAATTATGAAGCACATGAAGAGCAAAATTCGAACAAGCATTTCTGGTGAGCACCTCGAGAACTCACTAAGAATTGTGACCACTTCCATCAAAGCAGACATTGACAGATTCACTTTATAAAAACAAGATCAAATTTCCCACTAGTTTTAGATTGTTCTCACTTTTCTAAACTTTGTAGTAAAAAAAGAAGTCCTGTTATGTATATACAGTAACTATGTTATATAATTTATGTGCAGCCCAAGACAATTCCTCTTTACTTGACGTGGCCCAGGGAAGCCAACAGGTTACTCAGTGTGGCCCAGGGAAACCAAAAGGTTGGACACCCTTGATCAAAATAAAGGATTGAAGACCTGTGCTTCTTTGAGTGTGATTTTGGTTTAATACTAATTTGGTCCAGTGATACAATAAATTGCTTATTAATGTTAAGTACATAGTGACTTTGTTTTTCTAATATCCAGCCGAGATGTATTCTAGGAATGAGAATTTTGGTAGGATTTGAGGAGAAAGAAGAAGTAATTTTGAAATATACTAAGGAATGGTGTAGCTGTGATGTTGCAATAGATTTGAGAACAACACAGGACAATTTGAAGGAAATGGATGCTTAGGAAAGAGAGGATACAGATGACTAAGATACTAGAGAAGCTCTAGCAAATAAAATTTGGGTTTGGAGTAAAGAGGATGAAATGTAGAAAAAAAATCATTCAAATGTATGCACATAGAGCTGTTCATGTTATTCCCTTATTTTCCTTTTAATATCTATGTGATGTGTAGTGATCTCTTTCATTCTTCATACTGGCGATTTATGCCTTCTCACTCTCTTTTTCTTTTGCATTGCTTAGAAGATTATCACTTTTATTGATCTTTTCAAAGAATCAACTTTTAGTTTCAATGAATTTTCTCTATTGGTTTTTTTCTTGTTTTCAATTTTATTGATTTCTGCTCTTTGTCTTTTCCTTCATTCTGCTTGTTTTGAGTTTGTTTGCTCATCTTTTCCTAGTTTCTTGAGGTGGGAATTAATTCTACTCCTCTGACAGATTATTGAGGTGAAAATTTAGATTATTTATTTAATACTTGTCTAATACAAGTGTTTAAGTCTATAAAATTCCCTCTAAACCCTGCTTTAGATGTAAACCACACATTTTATTATGTTGTATTTTCATTTTCATTAGTTTCAAAATATTTTCTGATTTATCTTTTACCCATAGATTGTTTAGAAGTATGTTGTGTGATTTCTAAGTGTTGGAAAATGTTATTATCTTTCTGTTATTGATTTCTAGTTTAATTTATTTGTGGTCAGATAAAATATTTTGTATGCTTTCGATTCCATTAAATTTGTCAAGTTTTGATTTATGACACAAATCTGTCTTGGTGAATGTTTTATGAGCACTTGAAAACAATGGTGTTCTGCTGTTGTTGGGTGAAGGGTTATTTAAATTTCTATTAGATCCTGAAGGTTGATTGCGTTGTTCTATATCTTTGCTGATTTTCCATGTAGTCATTCTGCCTACAGAAATCAAAGAGGGGTATTAAGTCCCCAGCTATGTTTGTGGATTTGTTCATTTTTTCTTCCAGTCTGACCAGTTTTTGCTTCATATAATTTGAAGCTCTGTTGTTTACTGCATACACATTTAGGACTATTATGTCTTCTTCATGGATTGACCCTTTTATCAATTAGTAATGTTCCCCTTTATTCCTGGTAATTTTCTTTGCCCAATATTAATATAGCAGCTTTCTTTTGAGTAATGTTTGCATGGTCTCCCTTTCTCTGGTCTTTTAAACTTCCAATATCCTTGTATTTGAGCAAATCTTTTGTTTATAGTGTAGAATTGGGTTTCATTTGTTTATTTATTTTTAGATTGAAAAATACAGTTTATTAAAAAATAAGAGGGGGGAAGAGGAAAGATTCATCTCACAAAGGTTGGGGAGGGGGCCAAAAGCTCTGAATTGGGTTATTTTTAAAATCCATTCTGACAACCTCTGTCTTTTATTTGGCATATTTAGACCTTTTGCATTCAATTTCATTAATGATGTTTATATTTAGGTCTACCATCTTATTATTTGTTTTCTGTTTGTTCCCTTTATGTTTGTTGTTGTTGCTCTGTTTTTGCCTTCTGTGTTCTTTGAACATTTGTTTCATCTCACCTGCTGCTGGAGTTGCCTCAAAAGTGGAGGCAGGGAATTCCCACAAAGGAGTGCACCAAACTTTCCAGAGATTGGGCCAATTGGGATTCCAATGAAAGAAGCACTGGATGCCAAGGTAATCAGTCCAGTACATTTATTAGGGGAACTTATGTATAGAGTTGCAGCAATTCTCAAAACAGAGAGAAAAGGGGTGTTCTACCTAGATATATCTGTAGCGAGTGGGTCAGGGTATAGATTTTATATGAGAGTTTAAAGGAATTTGGCTCAGGGCTGGGACCAGTTTGTTTCAGCACTTTGTGCAACAACCTAGATACTTTTATCAGTGCCTTGGAATGTTCAAGGCCTCGGTGTTGGTTCAGACCTGCTGAAAAAAGCCTGCAGCTGGCTGGGTCACAGGGTGGTCAAGGAACTCTGATTTTCTGACAGGTCACAGAAAGAAAGTGGGGAGAACTGGGGAAACCTACAGCATTTTACAAAATACATTTTACAGCCTATTTAGAATCAATAGTTTACCACTTCGACTGGAAGGCAGAGACATTCGCACCACATAGGTCCACCTTATCTTCCTCCCTTTATGTTATAGTTGTCTATAAATTACATCTACATCCACTGAAAAACCCCATCAGACAATCTCACACTTTTTCCTGTGAACCATCTGAAGGGCTTTCATTGCAATACTTGCAGTTCTGGTGTCAGCAATTCTGACTATGTCTTATTTTCTTTCATTTGAGAATGGCTGTATTCCTAAAGCAAAATTTCCCTGGATATAGAATTCTGGATTGACGGTTCTGTTCTTCCAGACTTTGAAAAAAAAAAATGTGCCACTTCATTCTGGCTGTTACTTTAAAAGACTCTATTTTTTGTTAAACTTTATGGAAAATGTTGATATTTGTGTGTTAACAGGCATTTGGCCCGTTTAGGTTTAAGCAAGTTTTGGCTATTTCTCTGGCCTATGGTTCCAGTGTCAGTTCAGTTTCCAAAGCCTTTGTGGTGTTCTTTAGGTCTGTCCTGCATGTATGCTACCCAGTGGTCAGCTGGGGTTCTGGGCCTTGGTCTCTTCTCTGGTTTAGTTATCAGTCTTTGCTGGCTCAAGATTAGATCCACCCATGCATGGGTAGGGGGAGTGTTAGTGAGAAAGAAACCACCCACTTCTGTGATTAAGACAAGTCATGGTTTCAAGTGGTGGTAGGAAACAGAGTGTATTTAATAAAAAACCAACATCTTTTTGCCCTGCCCTCATGGAGCCATAGCTTCCTTAATGGAAAGAACATTCCTCTCCCCCAGATAGCTGACTCCTGCAATATTTGTCCTTTTGTGTTTGGTTTATTTCACTATCAGCATGTCTTCGAGATTTATCCATGTTTGTAGCATGTATCAGAATTTCATTTTTAAATTAATTAACCAGTTAATTTGACAAATAATAATTGTATATATTTATGGCATACAAGCCAATATTTTGATATGTGTATACATTGTAGAAAGACTCCATCAAACTAATTAACATTTTCATCACCTCACTTCCTTAACACTTTTTTGTGCTAAGAATGTTTACAATCTATTTTTTTAGCAATTTTGTAATATGTAATACATTATTATGAACTATGGTCATCATGCAGTGTAAAAGATCACTACAATTTATTCCCCTTGTCTAACCAATACTTTGTACCCTTTGACCAACATCTCCCCTTTCTCCATCCCTTCCCATCCCTCAAAACATTGCCGTTTTTAGATTCCACATATAAGTGACATCATGTAGTGTTTATCTTTCTGTGCCTGGCTTATTTCACTTACCGGGTTGTCGCGAATGACAAAATTTTGAGATAAGGACCCAATTTTATTTATTCTTCTGCCTGTGGATATCCAGTTTTCCCAGCACCACTTATTGAAAACACTGTCCTTTGCCCAGTGTACATTCTTGCCACCTTTGTCAAAAATCAATTGACTATAAATGTGTGAGTGTATTTCTGGACTTTCTATCCTGTTTCATTCGTTGATATGCCTGTTTTTATGCCAGTACCATGTTGTTTTGATTCTAATAGCTTTATAATATATTTTGAAAACAGGCAGGGTGATCCCTTCAGCTTTTTTCTTTTTGCTCAAGATTGCTTTGGCTATTTGGGATTTTTATGGTTCCATTAAAAAGTGAATATACCACATTTGTTTATCCATTCATCTGTTGATGAACATTAGCAATTGTGAATAATGCTGCTTTGAATATTGGTGGACCATATCTGTTTGAGTCACTGTTATCATGAGATAGAATTGCTGGATCATTTTGTAATTTTATGTTGAATTTTTTTGAGAAGCCACCATACCATTTACCACAGAGGGTGCACCATTTTACAATCCCATGAGTAATATATGAAGGTTCCAATTTCTCCATATCCTTACCAGTTGTTATACTCTGTATTTAGTTAGCAAATATTTTATTTTATTCTATGGGTTGTCTTTTTACTCTCTTAATGATGTCCTTTGATGCACTGGTTTCCAGGTGCAGTTACTCACGACAGCTGTGGGGCAGGGGTCCTGGGCTCAGGATCTAACAAACCTATTGTGGCACCTGAGGTGAAGGTTTGCTCTCAGTGGCAGTACTGAATATAGGTTGCTCCCAGCACCAGGTATCTGTGACTCTGAGGCACTACCTAGCAGCTCCAGTCCGGGGTATTATGTAACTATGATTCCTGGGGTTGCAGGGCACAGCTATGGTTCAAATTCCAAGATGGTATAGCCCAGTAGCCACGAGGTCCATGGGGGCAGAACACAGGTTTGACTCCTCTGGGCGCGCACAGTTGTGTGGACTCCAGGCAGCTCCCCCAGCCAAGCTTAGTGCCTACGAGTAGTGAGGTTTGTAAGTACCCAAGGTGTTGATGGGAGTTTCTGGGATCCTCTTGTTTACCTCTTCGCCACAGCGAGAGGTCCTTCCTGGTTCTCGGCTAATTCCAGTTAGGGGGTGGAGTGGTGGAGGCCTGGTGTTTCCTTGCATTTTCCCTGTGGCCATCCTGAGTTTCTGTGCTCACTAGGGTTTCTATTACTCCTTTGAAATACTCTGGCACTCTCCTTTAGTTGTTTTCATTAAAAATGTAGCTGTTTATTAAAGTTTAAAATGTGCTACTCTTGGTATATTTTCTTTTGGTATGTGCATAAGTCGTTATCTGGCTGAGCATCTTTTTATGTATTTATTAACCACTATGTTCCATTTTTAATGAAATGCCTGCTTATGTCTTCACCTATTTTTTATTGGGTTATTTGTCTTTTTCTTAATGCTAAGTAAATCCATAAATAAATAAGGTGACAAGTGCTATGGAGAAGACTACAGCAGGGAAGAAGAATGAGCAGTTTTGGGGGGGTAGGTTTCCATTTTAAATAGGCGGGTCAGGAAGAACTCTATTGAAAAGGTGAACCGGGCAATCCCCTCGGGTCCCCTCCCACTGTGGGAGCTCTCAATAAATTCTGCAAAAAAAAAAAAAGTGAAAAGGTGAATCAATTGTGAAATATGAAAGCGGAGAAAGAGCAAGCCATGTGGTAGAGCATTTCAGGGAGAGGCAATGGTCAGCGCAAAAGCTTTAAAGTAAGTGTGTGCTGAGAGACTGGATGAGATCACCTGGGGTGAGTAAAGACAGGAGCACAGGTATAAAGATTGAGTCCAAGCGTAATCTGTCATTAGTGGGGAAGAAAGATGAGATAGAACTCGTAAAGGAGGTGGAAAAGGAGTGTCCAGTGAAGGAAGAAGAATGCTTCTTGAAACACTCTCCCTTCTTAGATTAGGAGACGTCATATTCTCTTAGTTCCTCCTACCTCACACCTCTTTTCAATCCTGCTTGTGGACTTCTCTATACAATCTCTGTAATAATACACTGTTTGCTAGTTAATGCCCAAAAGAAGATTAGAGTATAATGTGATACTACATGTCCATGTATGCTAAAATAGTGAGCCCAAGCCTAGAGAAAGTAGACTTAATAGGAATATAAAGTAGAAAGAGTAGAGCTGAGATTCTCCACAGGAAAGGATGGGTGGTCAGGGCCCAAGTCCCAAAAGGAGTATGATAGCTTCCAGGTTAGGTATCAGTATGCAGAAGGCATCTAAGTATAATGGGACTTGAGGCAAAAAGTATTGGATTGCAGAGAAAACTGTGAAGGAAGGGCCACATAAATAGCCAGGTTATTTCACAGATTCTTTTCAAACAACAGTGAACAGCATAAGGCACATTTCCCAGGGAGAGAAAGGGACAGGAATCAGGTAAAAAGTATTAATAGTAGGTAAAGTTGGCTTAACTACAGAATAAGAATCCCACTCCTCAGGCATAAACAATTATGGGTTCAGACTCGAAGAAGGCTTACACACCTAGGTTCCCTAAGGGACTAGGTGCTCAACCCAGTCACCACATGAGGTTATTTTAGGTGCACTATCTATAGCATTATGGAAGTGGACCAAGATCTCCACTGTTAGGCAAGAGCAGTTTCAAAGATTTCTAGGCAGCACTGGTTTTCAAGGCAAGAGGTCTTGGCCCTTTGATCCTGAAGAGGTGGCAGCCCTGAACACTGAAGATAACTGGGAGCTGCTTCTAAATTGCTGGCATGGGGCTGAGACAGAAGGGAGGACAGGAAAACTTAACTTTGTTTTCACTTCTCCTTCATTCTATATATGCATGGGTATTTTGTAAGATCCAAGTGCAAGACTCTGTTAACCTTCATCTGATTTCACTGGGACCATATCTTTAGCCTGTCAAGAAAGTAAATGTTTCTGATTGTATCTGATATATTCATTATTCTTTCCGATGTATATGTTATTCACACATGCGATAAACATGTCCTCTACAACATTTTCATAACTAAGACAAAGGTGACCCAGATGACCAAGGACATACCCCTTCAACATGTCAGCAGAAACTTCCCAGCAGATCAACACGTTAATCACTAGCCTTTGGTTATGAGTCATTTGAACAGTTTCTAATTTACCCAATTATCCTTAAGTAAGCCAATATTGCCTCAACAAGTGAGGGGAAAAGATCAAGACAGAGAAGCAATAGATAGTGTGTGAACTCCTACAGTCAGTGAGGATCCACCTAATATTATATTAATGCGCTATGCAGCCTCCTTATCTGTGTCCTCCATTAAATGTCCTTCTTTCATCTTTTGAATATATTTTAAAATTTGAGCTCACCAGGTCACTAGAAAAATGATACAAACTATAGAGATGTCAAATGCCTTTCAAGTTCCACCTGCCCCATCGACCTGATGCGCCTGCCCTTCCTTCATTACTGTCACCTAGCAAATTTCTACACATCCTTCACATTTAACCTTTAAATGGCCAAATCAAATCACTTGCTTGTACTAAAGTATTTCATCAAAGATATACACATGCCAGTATACATTTAACATGCCCACCTACAGACTCCCCTTCTCTTTCCAATGATTGTTATTGGCCTTGAGATTTCAGAGTTCTGTTTCTTGTAAAGAGTCCTTTGTAGGCTTTACTTTGTGGTCATTCATTCCTGCTTTTCAAGAACTATTCTTCAGGTCTCCCCCTGCCCCATCTCACATTTTATCAGTAGAAGCTCCTTCACACATCTATTTTTCTCTTTTTGTTTGCATTTGGGATTTGGTATTCCTTTTACTTGACATTCACTACATGTGATATTTACTCTAGAGGGGCTACTGGTTCTCCTGGTACTGTTGTATTAGGAAAGCAATTATTACTGCATGTAAAACTGTGAGAAATAAACGCCTGCTGTTTATAAGTTAGAAAGAGGGAAAGCAATGAAATACTAATTAAGTTTTTACCTTTTTCTCTTTTCCATTCAAATTCATAGGTTCCAACACCATTGGGAGCTCCTCAAATGGCACCACAACCTATGGTTTGTACCCAGCGAGGCTTAAGGACTAGCAATTTTGCCACACTACCCACAGGACATCAGGTATGTTTAGGCTGTTCTTGCTGAGAGCCTTTGTAGGCAGTCACTGGAGGTAGGATTGGTGTTAGAGTTTTACAACATATCCATCTTTTGTGCACTGTTGGTCTTTCATAGAAGGAAACCTAATCCTAACATTTTCAGCATCACAGAAAAACACAGAACTGCAGATCTAGTACAGAGCTCTATAAATTTGTGTTAAACTTCAACTCAGTTCATACATCTATTCAGCAATCCTTTTATTCATTTATTTATTTATTCATTCAACAAACCCACTAACTGTGATTAGTACTGGGGAGGCAGCTAACCGAACCTGGAGGTTTTGAGGATGGCTTTCCAGATAACTGATACTTAAGTCAAATGGTAAGACTTACAAATAGATAGCCAGTCAATGGAGCAGGGAAAGAATGCTCCAGACACACATGTACCCAGACAGTTCAAGAGGGAGGCACAAAGCACCATGGGAACTTAAAGGAGGGAACAGTTAATTTAGCAATGGAAGTTTTCTAGGCAGTGAGTACTAACTGATAAAAAGGACTTCAGCTCGTGGGTATATAGAGGATAGACGTTTGGCATCACAGACAGAATAGGTTGTGCAAAGAAGTAGAAGCAAGCAGTGTTAATGTGCATGAGTGTGGTTGAATCATATAGGAAAGTGTCTGTTGCCTTATTGTTTTCTAGAAGACTTTACAGGGCTTTTTCCTTCAGTCTTCAGTTGTGTGTTGAGCCGTCGATTTCTGAATGTATGTTTTAGGGAGACTGACAAAGCCCCAGGTATTAGATAATGAGAAAAATGACCAGAGTTTTGTATAAAAATATTTGCAATTTATTTTATAACCACAAAGGAAAATATAGAGAAATGATTAAAGACTTACATATCTATCTTTCATTCATCAGGCACAATCCATGTAGAGGTACCAAAGCTTCAGATTCAGAATTGAAAAAAGCGATGCTCTTCCAACAGGTTGAACTGAATCATCCACATCTTCCAAGTAAAATAAACAAGTTCCTAAAAACACGTGTGACATACAGACGCAATAAATTATTCTTTGGGCTCTTTTCTGACATCTAATCACCGTGTATGTTAGTTCTGGACCCTCTGGTTACCCTCAGGAACCTGCTCAGGGAGGGGGAGGGGCTTGAGGTGGTGGCATTGTGCGACACACTGAGTCGGAGGAGAACAAGCTACTGCTGCCGCCACACTAGTCAGCCCAGTTCAAGGAGGTGTGTGTGCCAATAGTGGGTCCTCTGAGCACCCTCAGTAGCCATGTAATAGGCCTTACCTCACACCATGTGTTCTCCAGTTGTTTGGCCCCTGTAGGGGCTGCTTCAGACCTAGTCATGACTCTTGTCTAATCCAGAGCCAGGCCCCTAGGTAAAAGCTCAGGACTCATCCCCTGAAGACTGCCATAGAATGACAATTCACCTCCTTCCTGTCCTCAGAGAGAGGCTGCTGGCATGGCGTTTCTTGGCCAGATCCTCCAGCCTCTCTCTAAGCAATAGCAAGCAGAGGGCAATGTCTTGGGTGGGAGTGTGGTCCCTGAGTAACATATGCTTGCTTTGGCCTGGAAGATTTCATCATACATTCTGGTCTCTGCTGGCTTGGAATCTCTTGAAACTGTAATGTGGCCATACAGTATTATCTTTGAGACATCATCTGTGTCCCAAATAAGCAGATACTACAGTATGTGAAAGGCGATGACCTTTTTAGAGATTAGCAGTTCCAAAATGGAGGCCCTAAGAGAGATGGCTTCAAGGTTTCTTGGCTCCAAATCCCAAAATGCATCCAGTATACCCAGCAGATGTCCCATGGCATGAGCAGGCTGTGCAACTTCTCCCCATCATGAGGCCATTCAAGTTATGGCTCATATCTTAAACTTCCTCCCCTCGAATTCCTCTTTCTTTGCCATTCCTGGGCCCTTCAACTATCAGAGCAGCAGCTGACATTTTTGGGCTGATAGAGGCACTCATCTCAGTTTCTTCTTTTTTTTTTGATACTGACATGGGACATTTCAGAGCCAAGTTGAAAAGAGTTGGTCATATTTTGGGGCTTTCATGTTCCAGGGCACTCCAACATATCTGCAGAAAACAGATTCAATGAAATGAGCAATATCATAGGTACTAGGTATAGGACCAAGTATTTTATATGTGTAGTTCCACCCAAACCACTTAATAATACGTGCCCAAAGCCCTATTATTATGCTTATTTTGCAACTGAGAAAGCAGACTTAGAGTGTTAAAATAACTGGCATAAGATCCCATAGCCAAAAAAAGTAATCGAGCTGGGACTGCTACCTAAGCTGACCACAAAGCAGTCTTAAACATTGTGCTGGGAAAGCACCATCCCTCCCACCTGTTATCCAGGAGACCTTGTGACTGAGAATTCACCAGGGCTTATACTGAAGGTCTTCATGTAGGAGCCTGATGAATCAGGCCCAAAAGGAGATTCAGAAACGTGGAAGCAGAGTTCGAGCCTTTCTTCATCCATGGTTTTTAATGTGTTCGGAATGGAAGAGCTTGGGTGAACATGGGAGCAGAGGAATTTGGAGGGGGCAGTTACCCACCTGGGAGCCCAAGATCAGGTTTTCTAAATTTATAATGACATAGTTACAGAAGGAATCAGTGGGATCTAGTGACAACCATGGGATGCAAAATTAGCACAGCTGCCTCGACTCACCAGAGGTCATAGTCAAAATGCAATAGCATTGGAATTGACCTTGGAGACTCTGTATTCCAAACCTCATTTCACATGTGAGAACACTGAATTAGATAGGTGAAGACAGTTGTCTAATGAGGCACAGCTTGTTAATAGCAGGGCTAAACTAGAACCTAAGTTCTAGGGCCCACTACACTGGCAAACTTGGGAATAAATTCTGGAAACAAAGCAGGGTGATGTCTGTCAGTCCTCAGGGCCATCAATTTGGGAAGTTAGGTGGTGGGATGGGATTGCAGGATTACTTCCCTGGAACAAAGGGCCTCTCCACATCACCTTGGATAAATAACTTCAGTTCCAGGAAGAAGGAAATCACATTGCCATGTTTCACCTTCTAGGCAAATCCTACCTTTTCCTCTTGTATAATTCAGAACAAAAGCACTGAAGATACAATGGGAACAAGCAGTGAAAGTACATGCAGCACAATCAGCAACCCAAGGTAGTGAGTACGAAGGCCCCGCTGGGATGTCTACAAATATAAGATGCATGATTCTTGACTTCCCGGGAAACAGGCCCAAGAGGCTGGGCAGGCTTGTCTGCATGCAGGGATACTATCACAATCAGGTGCCCTCTGGGGAGTTCCCAAACTCATCGGGGAAACTGAACTTTCTGCTCTTAGAAGTCAGGGTTAGAAACTGAATCAGAAGGTGGAGCAGAGGCTGTTTCAGAACACCCTGAAATGCTAGGCATCTCTCTGAAAGCTTTGGGCTCTTTCTCAGTGGGCTTCCTGGGAGGAGAGGACCCTAGTAATCAGGGTTAGGATAAATGAGGCACATTCCTGCAGCCTCAGGATTTGCAGCTCTTCAGAGTGATTTTGGAGGCTTCTGGAGAGTGGGACAGAGCCAGTTACTGCACGGAACTGCCGGGAATAGATGAAGTTAGAGTCGTTGCTATGGATTCCAGACTGTACAAGTCAGCTCTTGGTCTTCCAATGTCTGGAAGATGCTAAGGATATCGGTGTCTTCTCCCAGGGGACTCCAACTGTTTATCACAACATTTTTTTCCTTCTCTGCGGAGCATATCAGTGTGACATTGCAGGTGATATTCATGGAAGTCACTTAACTCTGGCTTCCCAAAATAGGAGCCAGTGATGCACTAGAGCTGGTGTGACCAGCTTGTGAGAACTGATTGTTAAGTGCTTTTGGAGAAGGGGTGCAGGTTCGCCTAGCTTTAGTTTCCCGACTGACAATATGAGGACAAAAATTTCCTCCTCGTGTTCTATATAAAGACATATATATCTATGTCTATATGCTTGATTGTACATTCATTATCTCTGGAGACAATTTGGTAATAGCGATTGCCTCTGAGAAGGGAGACTTACTTTTCATTGTATAACTTCTTATGTTCGTGGTAGAATTTGTGCGAGTGGATGAAGCACTGCTTCGCTGGGAAACGCTCCAGTGAAAGCAAAGACAGGAAAGAGCCCACAGAATAATTATATGGGACCTGTATGACACACGTGCTTTTAAAGGGTTGTAGTGGAGGGTGATGCTGGGTAAGTCCATGGGCGTCGAAGCGCATGTAGAGTTTAGGCTTTGAATTTATGAAAACGTTTGAGCTGAGGAGATTCTTCTGATCAAAACGTGGCTTTGGGGAAAGGTAGCTGCGATAGGCGGGGTATTTGTTAGAATCAGGTCAGTGGTTGCACTGCGAAACGGATGCACATTCCCCTTTCATGGGCAGGAAGCACGACAGCTGAACCTTCTAGGTCCCTGGTTCGCTAGTGTCCGCGAGGGGATTGGGTCGCACCGCAGGCCATTCTGAACGATGCTGCCTGTTTGGGGGTGGAGGTGGGGTCTGCCTTGGACCTAGTTTCCAGGGTTTTAGCCCGGCCCACTCCCAAGACCCGCTTTCCCAGGAGTCCTTGTTGGTTCTTCCTGAAGCTCGTTTCTCCTCCCCGGCCCTTTCACGCTTGTCAGTCACCTGCACGCAGCCAATCAGCACCTAAAGGTTGAGCTACTTTCGGCTAAAGGAGAAGGGGCGGCTTCGCCCTGCACACCAATGAATGTGTAGGGAGAGGCGGGCCTGCAGGTGCGAACGAGCCAATCACAGACCCCCTGTGGCTGGCGGCTCGGAAGGCAGTCGCGCGCTCGTATCCCAAAGATGGCGGCAGCTAGGGACGCTTGTGGCATACGAGAAGTGGCTGCGGGGAATGGGCGGCGGCTCCATCTGGGGATTCCTGAGGCCGTGTTTGTGGTAAGAGGCACGCTGTTCTCTGGCATTTCGGCCTGAGGCCGTGGACTGCGCCTTCTTTCCGGGGTCCCACCCAGGCCTTGACCGTTGGAAGGGGCTGAGCTAAAGTTCCAGGGAGGGGGCCCTTGACCCGCTCCCTCCCCTCACCTGGACAGCCTGAGCTCCGCAGGGGCCTGCGCGGAAGAAACGCGGCCCGAGAAGGCCTTAGAAATGAAGTGGGCGCAGGGCGCGAGGGCCGCGGCGCGAGGCCGGGGCGATGGGCTGAGGTGTGGGGCGGGGCGGCCGGAAGGACCGCCCGACTGCCGCCGGTGTGAAGCCCAAATGCTGGAGAGACAGTTAATGGACACTGTACAATGAGTAGGCAGAGCAGCTAGCGCTAAGGTGTGAAAATAGGGGATTGCGCTTATCCTGTTGAAGAAATGCGGTGGTCTGTTGCTGCGGGGGAAATGACAGAAGAGACTGATGGGAAAGTAGGATGATAGGGTGAGAGTGTGAAGTCCTTGTGTGTCATTCTAAGGAATTGAGGCTTTTCCTAGGCATCGTTCTGACAACTTAGTGGAGAAGGAATTGTTGAAAGGAGGCTGAACCCTCGTGGTGGCATCTTGGTCCTAGGTTCGCTAGGGCCGGAGAGTGGATCCAGTCTCTCCAGAGGCCATTCTGGAGGGTGCTGCCTGTTCTAGGGTAGAGTTTTTGTTCTAGAAATAGTATTTGCAGACTACTTGAATAATGAGAGAAAATGTCTATTTTTCCAGGCCAGCTTATCTGTCGTTCCTCATTTAGTTGTATTGACCTACTATAAAATCTTAATGGAATTTTCTCAGCCTTTAAGTTTGTGCCTTTGTTTTTGCCTCTGCCTTTTTGCTGATAACCTGTTATTTAGAGTACACTTTATGTTGTATATGTACATTTGCTGATTGAATTTTCTAATTGTTTACTTATTTTATGTTTTTCTCCTAAGCTGTGCCATTTATTTCTTTACATTTATATATTAACCATAAATAAAATTTGTTGCGTGTTAGGCACTTTCTTCATTATTTTACAAGACTCTAGGTGGTACTTACTGTTATCGTGTACATTTTGTAGATGATGAAACTGAGTCACAAAGCCCTTGAGTAACTTGCCTGAGGTTGCACAGAATGTAACTGAGGTATCTAGGCAATCTGGAGCTCCAGAACCTCTGCTTACCCCTCATGCTCTGTTACTGGGAAGAGAGTGAAGTAGTTCTCTTGCTTAGTACCATATCTCCTGGTCCTAGCACAGTACCTGACACATAGAATAAGATAATAACTAGGTGTTTAATTAACTTTCCATACTACTTTACATATATTCATAGTGCTAAGGAAGGCCTCAGAAATTTAATTTGAGAGAATAAATTTTATCTGAGGGCTTTATAAAGTCTTCAGATGCTTTTTTCCTGCAATTTTATGGACTCTTTTCCCTAGACCTTAAATTTTCTACTTAACATAATATAATAGCACAAATTTTACGTAATTATTTTTATGTTTCGAAACCAATGGAAGTGACATACTAATTTAGAAAGAGTGTTGGCTTCTAAATAGACCAAGTTTGAATCCTGGCTGTTTCCTTGTTGCTGTTTAGCTTTGAGCATATTATTTTGCCACTTTGAGTCTCATTTTCTTTAACTGAAATAGGGATGATAATACTTAGTAGGTATTGAAGAGGTATTAGTGTTCATGATGATAGGAGGCAGTTTATCATATTGGTTAGAAGTCAGACCAGTCCCTTTTCCCAACCTTACTAATGCAGTAGTTGGTTTTCTTTCTTTGCTTGAATTGTCCCTTTCACACTCTTGTCCATTTGATGACCTCTTTATAGTTCAACCTTCTTGTTCAGATATTACCTCCCTGTAGTTCTCCCTGACTGCTACCCAAAAATGAAATCCTTGACACTTTGTGTCCCTATAGCACATTGTGTTATGGACATAGCTAGTGTTTGTTGAGCACTTGCTAGGTGTCACATACCGTTTTAAGCATTAAATTCTAGCTCATTTAATCCCTGGTGAGGAAAAGAAGCTTTTGTTTTGTTTTGTTTTGTTTTTTGAGTTGGAGTCTCACTCTGTCACCCAGACTGGAGTGCAGTGGCCACTCCCGGCCACCACAGCCTCGACCTGCCGGGCTCCGGCGATCCTTCTGCCTCAGCCTTCCAAGTAGCTGGAACTACAGGCGCGCGCTACCATGCCCGGCTAATTTTTTGATTTATT
>CAUYQG010097654.1:0-16209 GCA_963574415.1 Tarsius wallacei
GCTCGGTGGCTCAGCCTGTAATCCTGCGCTTTGGGAGGCTGAGGTGAGTGGATTGCCTGAGCCCGCGGGTTCGAGACCCGCCTGGGCAACTTGGCGAGACCTCATCTCTACAATAAATCAAAACAAATTAGCCGGGCGTGGTAGCGCGCGCCTGTAGTTTCAGCTACTTGGAAGGCTGAGGCAGAAGGATCGCCAGAGCCCAGCAGGTCAAGGCTGCGGTGGCCGGGAGCGGCCACTGCACTCCAGTCTGGGTGACAGAGTGAGACTCCAACTAAAAAAAAAAAAAAAGACATGTAACACCTATGTTAATGCTAAATGAAGACATCTCAGTAAGAGAGCATTGAGGCATTTTAACTGGTCTGCATACCATCCCCACTCACCAGTTCAGCGGCAGCTGTGGGGATGGTAGCTTATGTTTCTGATGTAGTGCCAGAGTGGGCAATATGGAGTTTGTTCTAAAAGAAAAAAGTTGTGGTTTTATGTTTTGACCTGTCTGGTGGCTTTCTGAAGGATCAGCTCAGGGCTTTGTCTTTGATTCACCTGCTTTAGAAGCTTCTTAAGGCTGAAGTGACACCTCTCAGGTGACATTTGTCAAACACATTTAAAGGCAAATATAGCTGTAGCAACCTGGGGTAAAGAATCACATGTGACAAGCAGCACATGGATGGAAAGGAAGGGGCTAGGAAGGGCATACATGAGGGAATAGGGCTTTCAAAAGTTCCTGCATATGCCAGGAAGTCTTGAAGGCCACACAACTGCCCAGGGCTAGACCCTAAAAGGACAATAAGCATTGACCTCTGGCAAACATTTAGAATGCAAGCAGGAAGTGAAGGCTAAAGCAGAATTGTAAACAGTCTTGATGATTGTTTCACCACTCAGAGTGCATGTGCAAAGCCTGGAAGATTATCTGTTTTTTGTTTGTTTTGAGCCAGGGTCTCACTCTGTTGCCCAGGCTGGAATGCACTGGCAGGATCATGGCTCACCTCAGCTTGACCTCCTGGGCTCAGATGATCCTTCCACTTCAGCCTCCCAAGTAGCTGGGACTACAGGTGTGCACCACCACACTTGGCTAGTTTTATTTTTATTTTTATTTTTGTAGAGGTGAGGTTGTGCTATGTTACTCAGGCTAGTCTCCAACTCCTGGGCTCAAGCAATCTGCCCACCTCGGCCTTCCAAAGTGCTAGATTACAGGTATGATCTACCACATCTGGCTAGATGGTCTTTTTTTTTTCTTTTGGCTCCAAATATTTAAGAAAATCTCTGTCAAGTCACTAGCTGACCACAAACTAACAGAACAGAGACTTCAGTGACCATACACAAACACACACACACACACACACACACACACACACACACATCTTTATAAAAAGTAGTTTAGAAAAGTCATTAAACAAACAACTAACCCACAACAAACCTTGGGGAGGGGGAAGACTCTGATTTCCAGAGTTACCACATTATAACCTTTCAAATGTTCAGTTTTCAACAGAAAGGCACATAGAGAAGCAATTATACCCTATTAACAGAAAAAATTAATAGAAACTGTCTTTGAAGAAGCCCAGGTAATGGGTTTACTAAACAGAGACTTTAAATCAACTATCTTAAATATCTCTCAAAGTGGATAACCAAGGACAAAGAACTAAAGGAAAGCAAGAGAACAATGTCTTACTCAATAGAGAATATCAATAAAAAGATAGAAATTATAAAAAGGAATCAAATAGAAATTCTGGGATTGAAAAGTAACTGATATAAAAAATTTACCAGAGAGATTTAATGGCAGATTTGAGTAGGCAAAAGAATCGCCGAATTTAAGATAGATCAACTGAAATGATCAGTCTGAGGAGTAGAAAGAAAGATAAAAGAATAAGGAATAATGAACAGTGCTGGGTGCAGTGGCTCAAGCCTGTAATCCCAGCACTTTAGGAGGCTGAGGTGAGAGGATTGCCTGAGTCCAGGAGTTCAAGACCAACCTGGGCAACTTGGTAAGACCTCATCTCTACAATAAATCAAAAAATTAGCTGGCCATGTGGTGTGTGCCTGTAATTCTAGCTACTTGGAAGGCTGAGGTAGAAGGATTGCCTGAACCCAGCAGGTCAAGGCTGCGGTGGCTGTGAGCATGCCGCTGCACTCTAGCCTGAGCAACAGAGTGAGACTCCAACTCAAAAAAATAAAAAAGAAAGAAAAAAGAATAATGTACAGAGCCTAAGAGACCTGTGGTATATCATCAAGAATACCAACAAATACAGAATGAGAACCCCAGATACATGCCTGGAAACTTCTCAAATTTGATGAAAAACATGAACCTGCACATCCAAGAAGCTCAAAAAAGTCTATGTAAGATAAACTCAAAAAGGTCCACACCAAAACAGATTGTAATCAAATTGTCAACAGAGACAAATAGAGAATGTTGAATGCAGCAAGAGGGAAGTAACTCATCACATTCAAGCGATCCTTTATAAGATTATTTTCTGATCTCATACCAGAAATTATGGAGGCTGTGTGGTAATAGGATGACATATTTATAGTACTGAAAGAAAAAAGTTATCAATCAGGAATTCT
This sequence comes from Tarsius wallacei, assembly GCA_963574415.1. Lineage (NCBI taxonomy): Eukaryota > Metazoa > Chordata > Mammalia > Primates > Tarsiidae > Tarsius > Tarsius wallacei. Next base: position 2,557 of record CAUYQG010097654.1, read on the forward strand.
TTATCCAACAAAATTATCCAGCAAAACTAGAAGAGAAATCAAGACATTCTCAAATAGACAAAAGCTAAGGGAGTTTGTTGCTAACACACCTACCCTACAGGAAATGTAAAAGGAATTCTTCAGGCAGAAATGAAAACACACTAGTAACTCTAGCCAAACAAAAATAAAAACATTTGTAAGAAAACTACATAGATAAATATATGTAGTAGTATTGTATTTTTTGTCACCCATCTTTTATATGATTTAAAGGACAAATGCATAAAACAGTAATTACTAATTAGTCTGAATGGGCACACAATGGATAAATGTGTAATGTATAACAATAGCAACATAAAGGTGAAGGGTGGAACTCCATAGGAACAGAGTTATTGTACAGTATTGAATTTAAATCGGCCTTAATTCAAGCTAAATTGTTATAAATTAAGATGTTAATTGTAACTCCCAGGGCAACATTAAGAAAATAATTTAAAACTATATTTCAAAAAGGAAGTGAGAATCAAAATAATACACTAGAAAAAAATCAACTAAGCATTAAAGAAGGCAGACATGGAGGACTTGAGAAACATAAAAGATGTGCTATAGGGAAGAAAATAGTAAAGTGGCAGAAGCAAGCCCTTACTTATTAATTTATTTAAATGTAAATGGATTAAACTCTCCAGTTAAAAGGCAGAGTTAGTGGGATGGATTAAAAACTGTAATTCAATTGTATAGTATCTACAAGAGACAATTTAGAGTCAAAGACACAAATAGATAGAAGGTGAAAGGATGGAAAAAGATATTCCATGTAAATAATAATCAAAAGAGAGCTGGACTGGCTATACACATATCAGACAAAACAGTTATTAAGATAAAATTCGTTACTAGAGAGGAAAAAGGACATTTTATAATGATAAAAGGAACAACCCATCAATAATACATAGCAATTATAAACATATTGTGGCAGAGAGGGGCTAAAAACAGTTAAAATTATTCCTTTTAAAAAATCAACCTGCAAGCTCCAAATCTGCTAGACATGCGATGTGAGAAAACCAAGCCATTTTCCTGGAAATGCAAGATAGTAATCACTTCACAACCTTATCCCCGTATCCTCCCTTTGCAAAGTTCTGGATTTACAACCCCTGCTTGTCATGCATACCCTAGAGACAACAACTTGTTCTTTGAAAATCTGGTTTTGCTAGATACCACCTTGCAAATTCCAAAGAAAAATGTATAGCTATACAAACCGACCACCCTCCCTTACCTAAACTAACACATAAAACCTCTCTCCTCTTTCTCTGGATTGCTCGGCCTTGGAGCATTAGCCTGCTGAGTCGTGCCAGTGCTTATAAACCGCTACTTCCTAAGATAGCCTCTCGGGGTCATGGTCTCTCTGTTTTCCCGCAACAATATGTGCACCTAATAAGAGAGCCCAAAATATATGAAACAAAATGACAGAATTAAAGGGAGAAATATACAAATCAACAATAATAGTTTGGACTTCAGTATCTCATTTTAAATATGGATGGAACAACTTGACAGAAGATAACAAGAAAATAGAAGACTTGAAGAGCACCATAAACCACCTAGACCTAATAGATGTCTGTAGAATGTTTTACCCAATATCATCTCAAGAATGTACATGGGACATTCTCTAAGCCAAACCATATGTTAGGCCATAAAACAAGTCTCAATAAATTTAAAGGGATTTGGCTCATATAAAGTATATTCTAGGTCAAATTAAGAATGAAATTAGAAATGAATAAAAAGGAAGTTAACTCAAAATGGATCAAAGACCTAAATGTAAGAGCTAAAACTGTAAATACCCATATAAGAAAACATAGGAGAAAATCTGCATGATCTTGGCTTTGCCCACGGTTTCTTGGATATGAAATCAAAAACACAAGCAACAAAAGACAAATAGGTAAATTAGACTTAATCAAAATTTAAAAAAAAACTTTTTGCCTCAAAGGACATAATTAAGGGAAGAAAATATTTATCTGATAAGGGTCTATTATACAGAATATATAAAGAAAACTACTTAACAGCAAAAGACAACCCAAAATGAGCAAAGGGCCTGAATAGAAATGTATACAAAGAAGATTTTTTTAAATGGCCATGAAGCACATAAAAAGATGCTCAAGAGATAGTGGAGAAATTAGAACCTTCATCCCTTGCTTGTGGGAATATAAAATGGTGCAGCCACTGTGGAAAGCAGTTTGGCAGTTTCTCAAAAAGTTAATTACCAGGTAACCCAGCAATTACATTCCTACGTATATACCCTAAATAATTGAAAACAGATGTTCAAACAAAAATGTGTTTGTTCACAGGCTGAGTGCAGTGGCTCATGACTATAATCCCAGCAATTTTGGGAGGCCAAGGCAAGATGACAGCTTGAGCCCAGGAGTTTAAGACCAGCCTAAACAATACAGTAAAATTTTGTCTCAAAACAAAACAAAACAAAAAACTTGTTCACAAATGTCCATCAGCTGATGAATGATAAAATGTGGTCTATCTATACAATGAAATACTATCAACCATAAAAAGGAATTAGGTACCAATAACATGCTGCAACATGGATGAACCTTGAAAACATTATGCAAAGGAAAAAAAGCCAGACATAAAAGGCCATACATTGTTTAATTCCTTGTATATGGAATATCCAAAATATGCAAAAATCATAGAGATAGAAGGCATATGAGTGGTTGTCAGGCATTTAAAGAAGGAGGAAGTGGGGAATTACTGCTTAGTGGGTGCAGGGTTTCCTTTTGGAAAACGTTCATCACTTTTGGGGGTGATAGAAGGAACTATATAGTGATGATGGTTGCGAAACTTTGTGAAAGTATGAAATACCACTGACTTATACACTTTAAAATGGTTAAAATAGTAAATTTTATGTCATATGTATTGTATTATAATAAAAATAAAAGCAAATGGCACTGGTAGCTTTTTAACTTTATTGTGAAATAATTCTAGATGTACAGACGACTTGGAAGAATAATACAAAAAATTCTTACATATATATACACTTCGTCCAGTTTCCCCAAATGTTTGTATTATATTTATGTTATCATTTTCTCTCCTCACACTCCCTCCTCTATCCCTCGTACCTTCCCCTCTCCCCTCCCTTCACTTTTCCTCCCTCTCCCTCAGTCTTCCTCTTTTTTTTTATTTTTATTTTTTTTATTTTTATTTTTATTTTTTTTGAGTTGGAGTCTCACTCCATCGCCCAGACTGGAGTGCAGTGGCCGTTCCCAGCCACCACAGCCTCGACCTGCTGGGCTCCGGCGATCCTTCCACCTCAGCCTTCCAAGTAGCCGGAACTATAGGCGCGCTACCACACCCGGCTAGGTTTTTTTTTTTTTTTTTTTTAATTGTAGAGATGAGGTCTCGCCAAGTTGCCTGGGCGGGTCTCGAACCCATGGGCTCAGGCAATCCACTCGCCTCGGCCTCCCAAAGTGCTGGGATTACAGGCTGAGCCACTGAGCCCAGCTTCCTCTCTCTTTTTTCTATCTCTTTCTCTCTGTCTCCATTTCTCTTGGTCTCTCAGTCTCTTCCCCACTCCCCATATAGTATGTGTGCTTGTGTATGTATTCTACAGACCTTCTTTAAGTTTTGACAGTTGTCCCACTAATGTTCTCTATGGAAAAAAAACCAACTTTTTTCTTCAGGTCAGGATCCAATCTAGGACCACACATTGTATTTAGTTTTCATGTCTCTAATCTCCTTTAATTTGGAACAATTCCTTAGTCTTTTTTGTCATTCATGACCTTGACATTTTTGAAGATTCGGGCCACTTGCATTATAGAATGTCTTTCAATCTGGGTTTAAGTTTACTCATGATCATATTCAGGGTATGCATTTTGACAGGGACACTACAAAAGTCATACCATGACCTTCTCAGTGCACCATGTCAGGAGAACATGATATCACTTGTCCCCTTACTGTGATGTTAACTTTGATCATTTTGCTAAGATGGATCCTCCTGGTCTCTCCACTGAAAATGTACCATTTCTCCCTTTGTAATTATTAGGTATCTTGTGGTGAGATATTTTGAAACTATGGAAAAATCCTGTTTCTCACCAACTTTCAGCTACTAGATTTAGCATCTATTCATATTATTTTCTGAAACCACTATTCCTGTGGGGTTTTTTGTCTAACGGTGATTTTCTGATTTCATCATTTCTCCTACATGTATTAATTGGTGCTCTACTATAAGGAAAAGTTTTCTTTTCCATGTATTTACTCATCAAATAAACATTTATTTATTCATCAATATTTATTTGTTAATATTCATCAAATAAACATCAAATCCCAGATTCTTACTTTTTTCTGTTACCATCATTTATTTTTATACCCAGTTTGTCTCAGATTAGGCCCATAAGAGCCCATTCAGGCTGCCTCCAATCGTTTTAACCTGTCCCCATCATTCTTATCATTCTTTGAAGACTTCCTTGTTTACTGACACAACCAGATGTTCTGGGCTCATCTCGTGCTTTCCCTGGCTTAGCTCTGTAATCATCCAAGTCTTCAAGGAGCTTTGGTTTCTTTTCATGGAAATTGATATTTGGAAACCAAAGGTCTGGGCACAATATGTGCTCGTTGTGGTAGCTATTCAGTAATGGCTACCACATGGTGTACAGCAGGAGGAAGGAGATGACTCTGCATTACTTTTTAGAGATCAATCCACACCTGGAATAGAAACAAATGTGAGTGTTTTTGGAGACAAGCCTGGAAAAGATATCTACTGGGAAAGGAGACATCGTAGGGTGGGGAAAAGGAAAAGAAATGATCACTATATTCAAATATCTGAAGAGATGTTATAGGGGGAAAAAAAGAGTTTCTATAATCTTGTCTTGATGAGACACAAGGGTCTTGAGCCTCAAAGGGTTCTAATGGTTAGAAAGATTTCTGTTTTATCAGTCGGTTAAATCAGACCGTGGTTGTGATTGCTAATAGCCTTACCCAAAGGATATTCCACCCTTCTTCCTCATGACTACAGCCCAGATGTCATTCTGGCCAGCAAAGTACATAACTAAAATACTCACCTTCTCTTCCTTATCTCTGGCCATTGAGATGGAAGCTGAAGTCTAATGGGAATTTCCAAGAAGATTTTGCCTTCTTGATTGAAGTGCTTCCTTCTGGTTTTCCCCTTCCTTGGCCTATCTGGAATGCAGATGTGATACTTGGAAGAACAACAGTAATCTTACAAGCACGAACAAAACCACATGCTAAAGATGGCAGAACCAAAAGACAGAAGGAGCCTGGTCCCTGGAGGACATTGTTGCTAGCTTTTCCAGTCTTAAGCTTGTTGTCTCCTGGGCTTGTTGTTGCATGAGAAGAATTCATCTCTTCTATGTTTAAGTCACTATAATGGTTTTCTGTCAAATGCAACTGAGATGCAGTCCTAACCCAGGCACTATACTAAGTCCTGGGGGTTTGAGAGGGAGGTTTTCTGGTGGAGCCACTGGCTTTTCCTGTTTATCACACAGGATGCAAGGAAAACTTCCAAAACCTAGAACAGTATCAAGATGGACTTAGCTCTGGGGGAAGAAGTGATCCCCCTGGCCATGGTAGAATGCATGCAGAGGCTGGTTGGCACTTTTGCATCTGGGATAGTGTAAGGCTTTATTGAAAGGCTGATTCCATTCTAAGTCCATTCTAGTGCAAAAAAAAAAAAAAAAAAATAGGTGGTTTCAGAGCATACTAAGTTTTCAATAGACAGTGTCTTTTAGCTGTAGTCTGCATTGGGATGCACAAGGTTCATTAAAGTTTTTAGGAATGTGTTCTCCCTCAACCTCCCTGGGTAACCATGTCATAGCAAATTTTAAGTTTCTAATGAAATTTTTGTTTGTGTTTTATTTGTAACAATATAATCTATCTCACTTTTTTACGACTAGAATTTTCATGTATCTTGGATTTTTAAAGTTAACATGGCAGTAAAATATAGCATTTTGATTTTCAGATACTAATGGATTTATTATCTTTGTCTGTGTTTAAAGCCATAGTAGGCTGTACTCCATGGCACATGCCTGTAGTGTCAGCTACTCAGGCAGGAGGATTGCTCGAGCCCAGGACTTCCAGGCTGTATTGCATGATGCTTACACCTGTGAATAGCCTCTGCGCTCCAGCCTCGACAGCATAGCAAGACCCAATCTCTAAAAATAAAAAATAACAGGAATAAGACTGATTCCCAACATTATTTGAATGTTTATGTCTTGTTTATGTCCTATATCCTAACCATTAAGGATCAATTTATTGGCAAAATTTATGTAAATATATGAATGTTCTTTATGGGAAAAAGGAATTTTTTTTTTCTCTCATGGTGGAAGCCAGGCTCTTTGATAGAGTGAACGTAGAAAAGGAAAGATCAAGTCTTTACTGGATTCTATGATTGATCCCCTGACAGTGATTTCAAGCCTGAAATAGGGGGATGAGCCGCACAACCTTGTGAAGGTACCCAATGGTAACTGACAAGCTATAGGGGCACAGTAGATGTTTGTTGAATGAATGAACAAATGAGTCCTTTGGCAGCCCGATTGCCTTTAAGTCGAGGCTGTGAGATGATACTGCACAGTCCACACAGGAAGCAGATAAGTGTTTCTCAAAGTACATCACAATGAAGGATGCAGGGAAGGCAATGCAGGAAGGCGGTGCTTAATTTGGAAATTACTCAGGGTCCCACTTCAGACCTACTGAATCCAAATCTCTGCAGCTGAGAGGCAGAAATCTGTATTATAACACACCTCAAACCAGCCCAGGGGATTCTCCTGTATAATAAAATCTGAGCTCTGTGGACATGCATGCTGTTCCAGCTGAAGCCTCCACGGAGGGACGGGACCTCGGAAGGAAGCAGGAGTTCCAGCTGGAGCAGGATTTTGGGTGGTCGTCCCTGAGATGGCGGCGGTAACAAATGTGCTTGTCTCCAGCGACACCTGCTGGTTGAGAGTAACAGCAAACTCAGCTCCTAAAACTACAAAGGTGTTTTCTCTCGTGGGGCCTACAATACCAAGGGGCGGCATTTTAGTATTTGAATTCTAACAGCGATAATTAATATACCCCAAACCCCAGGTATCTGGGGGACACTTGTGTTTATATTTAAGTCCTCTTTTAACTAGCTTTCAAGTCGAACTGATATACACTCGAAGATTATTGTCCTTCAACGATCATACATGTTTTTTGGAACAAATATTTATTTTTATGTTCATTTGAAACTACCAACCTTTGGATTTCCTCTGAAAGGACTTACTGAACTTTTATACCAGGGAATTTATTCTTTGTGGTTGTTCTAGAAAAATAATAATAAACCACTTCTTATCCCTCATTGAAGACTCCAGGCAGATAAAGGGGAAAAGTGCTGTGATATCTCAGAGATATTGGTTCCTTTACTTTACTGAGTACCTACTATACGGCAATCCTCCTCTCTGAGAGCTCACAGTTCGGGGATGGAAAGGGGGTGCTGAGGTCAGTGCAGCGATGGAAGTGTGTTTAATGTGTAGAAGCAGTTGAGGAGGGATGAGGATAATTCATCCTAATGGGATGGGGTCAAGGAATAAGGTGAGGCATAGGAAAAAAAATCTGTTTTTCCAAATCCTTCACAGATATGACTGGATCTGAGTTACCAGAAGAGAGATTGGTAGGTGCTAAGGCACAGAGGTGTGAAATGGCATTTGGGGTGTATACACCTGGAAAGCAGTAATCGCCAAAGAATTTGCTCTTGCAAAGTATGAGGCTGGAAGTGACGGGAGATGAGGCCAAGGAGCCAGGTCAGGCCTCGCCCACCTGTCAGGAAGGTTAGATTTTATACTATACTCATAGGTGGTGAGTAACCATAGAAAAGTTTAAATTTAAGATTTGCTTTATATCAGATTGTTTATTCCACTGGAATATCAATGCACAAAGTACAGAAACTCCTATTTATCTGACAATGGTCAAATCCAACTGAATTAAAATTCCTGATTTAGGTATATCTGTTAATTGAGAATCTCATGCAGATTCAATACAAAAAGTCCCAGTCCATTTGGAAAGTCTTTTAGCATTTAGTTTGCATTCGATTTGGCCTGTGTGCTGCTATAACAGAGAATTCTTTCTCTTTTCTTCTCTTCTCTCTCTCTGTCTTTCAAGTCGAGCTCTCACTCTGTTGCCCAGGCTTGAGTACAGTGGAATGATCATGGTTCATGCAGTCTTGCCCTCCTGGGCTCAAGCGATCCTTCCACCTCAGCCTCCCAAGTAGCTGGGACTACAGGTGCACATCACCACACCTGGCTAATTTTTTTGATTTTCTGTAGAGACAAGGTCTCGCTATGTTGCCCAGGCTGGTCTCGAACTCTCGGGCTCAAGCAATCCTTCTGCCTCAACCTCTCAAAGTGCTGGGATTACAGGCATGAGCCACCACACCTAATCCTAGAGGATTATTTTTATGTGGGTATCTGACAGAACTGAATTTCTGTGTCTTTTATGTCAGAGCTTCTGCACTGCCTCTTTGCCTTGCCCTGGCAAGGCACCCACATAATAGCATTCCCCATTACACAGACCCTAGACAATCTCATAGAAAATAATGAGGCCAAATGCTGAGCACTGGCACATAGAACCTGAGGCATAGAATAAACCAGTTCGTTGTTTCCTGCATAATTGTGCATGCTTTAAAAATAATAAGTGATCATGGATGTATTTCCACATTGCTTTCCACAACAGCGCGAGGTATTCCCCTTGTGTTCATACACACGATCAAGACCTTCCCTCATGGAAGAAGGATAGACAAAAACCCTTTGTTTCACTTTCCTCCCTCCTGCTTGGTCTTCAGCCACACCATGCGTTTCCTTACGCACTTATCATGGTCTAGCAGAAAAAGCATGGGAGTTGGAATCTGATGGAGTTGAACTTGGATCTTGCTAACTCCATTACCTCAGCAAGTCACTTAACTCCTCCTCTTTCCTTACCTGGCAAAAGGAGCTAATAATACCTTCTCTTGAGCATTGAGTAAGAAAAATGTGTATAAAATCCTGAGACCAGTGCCTAACACATAGCAGTTCCTTAATAAATGTTAAGTCCTTTTCCGTCTTTTTCTTTCTTTCCCTTGATATCAGTGAGCCATCAAAAGACTAGGAAGTACACAGCCTTTAGACGGCAGCAGTGGCAAGTGACCGTTAGATCACACTGTTCTGTGCTGTTCTATGGGGCTGGAACAGGTTAATTAGATAACACTTAGTGTACAGGTTTTCTGTCCCAATCTCTCTGTAAAGATCTTGGGCTTTTTCGAGTATGGAGTTTGACGGTCATTAACCAGCCCTCCACCCTTCCTACCCCCTTGCTCTTCCAAGAGGACTCCAGTCTGTCAATATTTGCTCACTAGTATGCATGGGCCACAACCCTGATGTGATCCCCAGAGCCAGGCATTCCTGGCCTATGGGCCAGGCTGCCTCAGCTGCACAGATAAGCAGCTTGTGCCTGACTGGCCCGGCCTCAAATCAGGAGAGGGTCTCTCAGCCACGCGTGCCAAAGTGAGACTTTCTTTTTGGCAGATATTGCCTAACAGAATGTGGTTTCTTGCTTGTAAGCCATGTCAATAGCCTAAAGGACGTTACTCTCAAAAACATGGTCCAAAGTTAATCTTTGACTTAGAGGGACAACATTTTGGGGAACAGACCCCAATGCACGTGGTTTGAATCGGTTTTACTCATCTGCTCTTTATGTAATATCCTGGAAATGTTGAGATGTTGGCAAATTGTAAAATTTTGGCAGTGAAAATGACATTCAAAGTAAAGCCAAATGACAAGAGATAGAAAAGACTCAAAAGAAAAAAGACTTACAAGCTGAAGAACCCTAGTGTTAGCATGGAGACGTATGGCAAGAAACATGCTAGTTTGCAAAGCTGTGGCACGTCTGAATAGCATTAACATAAATGCCTGCCCAAGGGTGGCTGCAAGACAGAGCTGGTGCCTGATATGGGGAGGTAATGATGATCCTGAAATATTACCCTGCTTTGTTTGTACTTTAAGGAGTTCAAGGTATGTTCAAAGTCTTTTTCTTTTCTTTTTTTTTTTTTTTTTTTTGGAGTAGGGGTCTCACTCTTTTACTCAGGCTGGAGTGCAGTGGCACGTTCACAGCCACCGCAGCCTAGACCTGCTGGGCTCAGGTGATCCTTCCGCCTCAGCCCTCTAAGTAGCTGGAACTACGGCACACGCTACCACATCTGGCTAGTTTTCTTATTTATTGTAGAGACGAGGTCTCGCCAAGTTTCCCAGGCTGGTTTCAGACCACTGGGCTCAGGCAATCCTCTCGCCTCAGCCTCCCAACGTGCTGGGATTACAGGCTTGAACCACCGTGCCCGGCCTCAAAGTCATTTTTACTTTAGTGTTTAATAAGCTCACAGGGTAGGAAAGGAGATTTTGTACTTTTACAGAGTATCTTTCAGGAAATATACAAATCAGGAGAAAAAGGCTTTGAGCAGACCATGTGTCTCAACCTGGGATTTAGAAGCTTTGAACATTGTACTCCAGAAAGCCTCTTGTTTGCTTTGAAACTCCCAATGAACAGATACAGCCAACTGTTAATTACTGAGAGAAATTAATTTAGAAATTCCTACCCTCCACGTAGCTCAGAAGTCCTCTCAGAAGGCAGTTTGTTGCCATGCTGCCTGCTCTGATGGGTAGAGAGCAAAATCTCCTGCTCTGCAGCCTCCATGCAGTGTTCCTTGCTCTGTCTTCCAGAGTAGCTGGTACCTGTGCTGTTTGGCAGCCCTTGGACATTTCATCAGAAGTCTCTCTTGTCTGCCATTCTTCCAGACAAATGCATGGTCTCCAGGGCCCTCGCCATCAAGGGTCCCCTGATCCAGGCAATGTACCTTGTTGCCTTGCAGCACCCCAAGGTGTTGGCAGGGGGGGAAGAAAGAGACCAAGTGCCCTATTTTACTAAGAAGAGGGAGGAAGTTAAAACACTTGATTAAATAAAAGTCAGGGACATCTGTAACTTTTATGGTTTAGGAAATATTGGCCTCCTATCGGGCGTGGAAAATTAAAGTTACAAACCTTTCATTTGTCCTGAAGACATGTGTGCATGGCAGAGTATGAGAAAGCGTTACAGAGACTCTTTCCTTTCACTAGGATTCACACATTCCTTTTTTATACATCTATTTCTTTTCTTTCAAAGTAAGGAAGTCTGCAAAGTGTCAGAAAGTTGAGCTGATGATGGGTCAATGCCATGCTTATCCAAAAAGGGTGGGCTAGTTGTGTTGGTTCGATGTCCTATTGAGTAAAGCACTGCAAGAGTTCAGTCAGAAAGATACAGACATAGCATAATTTCTAAATAAAAAGTGTTCAGCAATTGTTGAATAAACTAACAAATATCCAGAGTCCCAAAGGTTTAACTGTGCCATATATTTTTAAAAGGCAGATGTTAAACCTTTTAGAAATTACTTCACCTGAAAGTTATTTGTTTTTCATTATAAAACAATAGCTAGAAATGGTTCCTCTGGTTTTCAAATACATGGTCTGATCAATGAAATACATTAACGTTTTATGAATTAGATGTGCTACAATGGTGTACATTGCTCCAGGAACAGCTATCAGTTACTGAACACTTTCTAAGCAAAAGTTACTGTGCTGAAGGCTTTATGTTATCTTTAAATCTCACAAGAATCATGAGACATAGGGTTGTTCTCATTTTAAAGATGAGAACACAGTGACTCAGAAACTTTAAGTAAGTTACTGAGGTCATAGAATCTCTAGTAAGTTATTTCAGTAAGCGCTAGAGCCACAATCATTAACAGAGTTGTGGATTACGGGATTTTATATAATAGCCCATGTTCAGAAATGCAAGCAACAACACTCATGATCAAGCCTTGCACTGGATTCACGATATTCCAGAAATCTATTAATTCTTTCAGCACATGGATGCATTGTCATTACTTTCCAGCCTTGCACAGGGCCTAATTCTTTTTTTTTTTCTTTTTTGAGTTGGAGTCTCACTCTATCACCCACACTGGAGTGCAGTGGCATGCTCATTGCCACCACAGCCTTGACCTGCTGGGCTCAGTTGATCCTTCCGCCTCAGCCTTCCAAGTAGTTGGAACTACAGGCACACGCCACCATGCCTGGCTAATTTTTTGATTTATTGTAGAGATGAGGTCTTGCCAAGTTGCCCAGGCTGGTCTCAAATCCGTGGACTCAGGCAATCCTCTCATCTAGGTCTCTCAATGTGCTGGGATTATAGGCGTGAGCCACGGCGCCCAACCAGCCTAACTCTTCCAATAACTTTGGACTTATGGTAGGAATGAATACGGTGCTGCACATGCTCAAGTGTTTCACTGATTGCCAGTTGGGGAGGGGCGGGGAGGAGATACTGTTAAGTTGGACTCTTCTGTCTGAGTCACAGTAATACGGAAGTCCACCAACTCCTATTTTTCCTCAAGGTCAGAATTACATCTAGCAACTTAAGTGTTCAAGTCAAGTAGTATGAAATTTCGTCTCAACTAAAGAAGGTGGGAGCTGGCCCTACTGTACAAAAAGGGACCCTCCTTCTGGGAGACTCCTCTCCTGACCTTGGGTCCCCTGCTCCATCCTTCTCTGTCAGCTGCCTTGAGACAGATTCCTGGACAGGGCAGTCCTGCCTCATGCACTGGAGAATTGCTGTGACCATTGGCTAAGGGGGCCAATTTTGCATTGTAAAATGATACTATCTAAATTATAATTCCCCAGGGCAAGGCCAAGCCTTAGTGTCCTACTTGTGGTCTGCACAAAGTTAAGCATTCTTTCTTCCAAACTCTCAGAGTGGCATCATCAACTTAGGTGAGGAAGGAATTTTGGCTTACCTTGCCTGGTATTCACAGCCAAGCAAGTTTTGGGGCAGGGTATTCTAGCTACCCAAATTTAAAACTTTAGAGTTCTCCATTGCTCTTCCTTTTCTTTAACCATCTTCCCAAAGCTAGATTTATGCCAGGCCCTGTTTGGGACACAGTCAGTAATTTACATAAGTTTAGTTTTTGAATGGACAAGGAAAAGTGAGAGGGAAGAAAGGTGGGAGGGAGACTTAGGACCTGCCTGTTCAAAGTCTACCCTAATGTTGGCCGAGCACGGTGGCTCATGCCTATAATCCCAGCACTTTGGGAGGCCGAGGTGAGAGAATTGCCTGAGCCCACGGGTTCGAGACCAGCCTGGGCAACTTGATGAAACCTCATCTCCACAATAAAAAAAAAATTTAGCCAGGCATGGTGGTGCATGTCTGTAGTTCCAGCTACTTGGAAGACTGAGGCAGAAGGATCACCTGAGTCCAGCAGGTTGAGGCTGTGGTGGCCATGAGTGTGCCACTGCACTCCAGCCTGGGTGACAGAGTGAGACGCCAACTCAAGAAAACCTCAAAACAACAACAACAAAAAAAGTCTACCCTAATGTTAACAGTGTGAGAAAATGACTCCTTTAAAAAAAGTCATCTGATTATTTTAAAAATCTCAAGAATATAGATATCCTTTACCCAGCAATTCCATGTTTAGAAATTAAGGATATGTGAACATATTTTGCTGCAAATCAGAGTATTGTTTCTAATTATAAAATATTGCAACCAACCTAAATGTCCAACGACAGGGAATCAGGTGAATGAATTATGATACATCTATTTTTTTTTTTTGAGTTGGAGTCTCACTCTGTCACCCAGACTGGAGTGCAGTGGCACGTTCCCGGCTAC